>CAJUYH010001536.1:0-48129 GCA_910591685.1 Galerucella tenella | reverse complement strand
AATTTCCCAAGAAATTAAAAAAAGAATGAATAATATACCACAAGGAACATACAGAACATAATCTGCATTTGCAGGGTAATGGGCTCGTTAACTTAAATTTTCAAATCATTTTTAACTGTCGTAAAACAAAGTACTAAGGATAAAAATATGATTCTGAATATTTCATGTCAATAGAGTATGTCGTTCTCCTGATACTAAAAACTATTTGAATGATATCGAAAATAATATTATATCGGAACCTAAACATTTTTGGAAATTTATAAATAGCAAACGAAAATTTTACAGTCTTCCATCTAGTATGTTCTATGGTGATAGTACAGGTAATAATAGTCAGGAAATAGTTAATCTGTTTGGTTCCTTTTTATCAACTACTTACTCAAATTCTAAAATTAATCAGATCCCAACTTTGAACTATAAACAGAATGTTGATGTGAATAGCTATAATATCAAGCTCTCAGACATAATAGATAATGTTTTAAAAATGCCTTGGAAATTGTCTATTGGCCCGGACTGCTTACCAGCATATGTGCTTAAGCATTGTATTTTTACTCTTATAAAACCTATCCACTACTTATTCAATTTATCATTGAGTTCTGGTGTATTTCCCGAGTTTTGGAAAACCAGTTATATAACACCAATATTCAAGTCAGGCGACAAGAATAATATTGAAAATTATCGAGCTATCTGTAACCAATCAGTATTACCTAAATTATTCGATTGTCTTGTGAATAATTTATTAACGTGGGATTGTGAGGATTTAGTTAGTTTTCAACAGCATGGTTTTTCTAAAGGTAAATCTACATGTACTAACTTGGTACTTTATAATCATTTTATTGCCAATTCAATGGAACATAAGGATCAAATTGATTCTATCTACACAGATTTCTCTCAAGCCTTTGATAGAGTAAACCATCATTTGCTTATTGCTAAGTTAGGAAGTTACGGATTTGGAGGTAAAATTCTTGAGTGGATAAGTAGTTTTCTTTCTGGTAGGTGTCAATATGTAAAGTACGGAAATTGTTTATCTCAATGTATATCAGTGACCTCAGGGGTTCCACAGGGATCCCATATTGGACCTCTTTTGTTTAATATATTTTTTAATGACATATCATCAATAATTAAAAATAGTGAATTCCTTATGTTTGCTGATGACCTTAAAATATTTCGAGTCGTTAATAACATAGCTGATGCATCTTTGTTGCAAGATGACTTTGAATGCTTAGCAAAATTACTTTCAGTAGGTCACGGAACCCTGTCAACTATTGTTATAGTATAAACAATGTAGGTACCTCTACAGGAACATATTAATATTACAGATCTAGGAATAAATTTCGATGCTAAATTAACATTCAAATACCATATTAACGAAACAACTACTAAGGCATTAAAGACATTGGGATTTGTACTTAGACACTGCAAGTCCTTTTCTGTGCAAACTTCAAAGATGTTGTATTTTAGTTTGGTACGATCAGTTTTGGATTATGGTTCTCTTATTTGGTCTCCTTCATATAATACTGATATTGAAAGCATTGAGAAAGTACAACATAAATTTTTGAGAGTATGTGCATACAAAATGGGCTTCAATAGGCAACAATACACATATGATGACATGCTTTCAATACTTAATATCTCTACCCTACACCATAGAAGGTTAGAAGCAGATTTGTGTTTTCTCCATAAGATTTTAAATGGTAGTGTTCAAATTGTTTTAATACCAATACTAGAAGAGCTCGTAATACTGAAATATTTAATATTCCATTTCATACCACCAATTATGGGCAAAATGAACCAATCACAAGAATTTTAAAATCTGCCAATAAACATGCTGGTAGTCTGGATTTATTTGGAATATCTACATCAACATTTAAGAAATCAGTTAAGCTTCTAAATATTTAAGCAAATTAAATTAATAATTTGTAATAGTTTTTTTTTCTTATATATTACTCATTTATGTATGAACTCTTTATACTGAATGAACTTTATGTTGTAAAAATGGTAAAACTGTAAATGAATAAATAAATAAATAAATAAATAATACAACCAATTAAACAAGCATACCGTAGCGGGGCGAAGACTATGACTGTGACGTCACCGCATATGAAAGTTAATGTTCACAAACATTACCCTTCTGACGCCTCGCGTAAAATTTATTTATTTTGAATTACTCGCAAAGTTTTGTGCGGATAAAATAAAATGCGTGGACCTAATTTTAAAAAAGCAGACTCATTGAATCTTCCAGAAGTGGACTTGCTAATGATTCTGGAGTTTTTTAATCAAAAACACGAGTTTATTAAATTATAATTTTATACTATGTGACACATCGTTATTGGCTGTTTTCCGGCCAGAATGATTAAAAATGTAAATATATCCATAAATACATGCTCCCTCAAATGATATACAGGGTGATTTCAGATGTTTTATTTTATTCCTGGTCTGGTGAACAAAGTTACGGAGATAACGCTATAGGTTAATCAGTAAAAAATTGCAATTTTCTTAACTGCAGACTGGCCAATTAAAGGAGCTTCTCCAAATGCTATTTATGATGAATGTGTAGTGGAAATTAAATCACCAATGTTAAAAAGAACAAGAAAAACTTATTTTGATGAAGCAGGTAATATTAGTTCCAAATGTTTACATCAGATCCAAATGCACATGCACCTCACTGGTAAAAAAAAGCGATATTTGTTAGAGTTGATCCGGACTTTGAATCAAATAAAATAATTTCTTTTAAAACATAATATTATACGCCAGTTTTGTTGATGATCTACTGAAAAAGATTACCTGTTTTTTGGAAAGAAGCAGTACCTATTTAATAAAATTTAATTTGTGAAGAACAGACCCATTATTTTATTGAATAATTTTGAACATTAATAACACCACAAGCTATAAGAACAATATTATCTATGTATTTAAGAAAATTTAGATTAATACAAGCGTGTGGTTTTCAATAACCCTTTCAATATGGATTCACAACGTATATTATAATGTAGTTTATAACAATTCTTATTGAAGAAAAATGAAATCCTAAAAACAAAGTATGTTGACTTATCAGTGAATGCTTTAAGTCTTTTCTGCTATTGCTTCGGTTTTTTTTGCATCCTTATTAATAGAAATAAATGTTTTGTTAGATGTTTCAATCGTAGTACTTTTACATTCTGGAACCGCATGATATTTATAGCTTTTTTTACTCTGGCTTTGGTCCATTGTGTCGAATAGTTTAAATTATTTCTAAACGTTCTTATTTCACAAATATAACACTGTTTAGAGTTTGCTAAAATGTATAATAAATAATATTGTAAGCATATAAGCAAGCAAAATACCTACTGTTACTAGCGAAGTAGTCATCTAACCTAAAACCGATCGGCGCGGTGTCCGCTCTCTCAACGAGAGATTTCATATGCGATGACGTCGCGCCTGAAATTCGGAGAGGAGCGCTATTTAATGTTTATAATTTTTTTCAGGCGACTTAGGAGTCCCGCTGACGTCTAATTTTTTGCACAGAGCCTCAAAATGATGTGCTCTTCCTTAGGGCAAATTTAAAAAATATACACTAACCGGCACGAAAAACGGAGCAGTTGAATTTTTTTGAACAAACTTCAAATTTTAATGATTTGTGATGTTTTATCATTATAATATCTGTTAAATTTGTGCTGCGTTTATTTAATCTATAGTGATACATTTATTTAATCTAAAAAATATGTCTGTTAATCCCGAAACAGCGGCTGCTATTGTTGCGTTGCTTCAAGATGGGAGGAGTGAACGATATGTTGCCCGACAGTATAATGTATCCAATATCACTGTGCACCGTATTTTCTTACGTTTTTTGGAAACTGGAGCTTATAATAGACGACCTGGAACTGGTCCTCAACGCAGAACTAGCGCTCGTGATGATCGTTTTATCACCTTACAAAGTCTACGAAATCGTCATGCTACAGCTGTTGAAATCAGAAATCAACTTCAGTACGTCCGGCAAACTAATGTAAGCGAGCGGACAGTTAGGTGAAGACTCATGGAAGCCAACCTAACCAGTCGTAGACCTGGGACATGCCCAGAACGTCTTAGGCATCATCGTGTTGCACGACTTCAGTTCGCCAGAATTCATGAGCACTGGGGTGAAAATGAATGGGGGCACGTTTTATTTACTGACGAGTCCAGATTTAGCTTACGGTCTCCAGATGGCCGTGAGAGAGTATAGCGAAGGCCACACGAGCGTTTTGCTGAATGTACCCTCAGCCCTAGGGTAGGATATCAAGGGGGATCCGTTATGGTGTGGGTCGGAATTGTACATCCTTCCGAGAGGCTCTTTAACTGCTGCCAGGTACATTGAGGACGTTCTCCAAGATTTTGTTGTCCCTTATGTTGATTTTATTGGAAATGACTTTCCTCTTATGCATGATAACGCAAGACCTCATACTGCGAGAATCACTCAACAATATTTAAACGAGGTAAACATTCCTGTTATGAACTGGCCAGCGTTAATCCCAGATACCAACCCCATAGAACATGTTTGGGTCAAGCTTGTTCGAAGAATGGGAAGTCGCGTTCCTGCTCCTTTAACTTTAAATCAGCTGCGACAAGCTCTTTTAGAGGAATGGGAACTTATTCCACAAGCGGACATTCGGCACTTGATTTTAGGTATGCCAAGAAGGATACAGGCATTAATTCGAGCACGTGGGGGCAACACCCGTTATTAATAATGCGGCTCCAAAGTTTGGGATAGCAAGTCGTTTCAGTTTTGAATAATTTAAAGTCGTTATGACACATCAGAAATTTATTTTCGTTCTGGTTTTTTAAATTGTTACAAAAAGTTTTTTGTTCTCCTTTTTTAAATTGTTCGGAACACTTTTTTTTCTTCAAATAAAGGTTCATTTGTTGTTAAAAAATATTTTAAACATGTTATTTTTTTGCGTGTAAGATATTATAATAATAAAACATCACAAAGCATTAAAATTTGAAGTTTGTTTGAAAAAATGATCCCATTGTCCACCAAGGTCTTAAATACCTGGAATAAATCGACTTGGAGGCTACAGACCTTCCAGATTTAAGAAGCCTAGATCTTTTGGACAAAAATATAGATGTATAGGGCATAGCCAAAAAATGTTATTGGTCCAATCTAACCTAGTCTAATCTAACAGGCGAAAATAAAATAAATATTTTTCATCTAATTTCATCCAGAGTGATATAAATTCGACTGTTTGTGATGAATAAATATGTATTTGTAGCTAAAACCACATTTTGCGGTTTTTGCGTTTTACCCATTATAGAAGTTTAACGGAAAAAGAAAAAATAAAACCCATCAGTATTGATGAAAATCCTGTACGATGCCGAATATAAAATACCTTGCAGTATTTATAAGTTTTTTTGTATTAGTGACCAGTGAGTATAACTGCAAAATAGATGTAATTGAAAAGAAGAAGTATCGTATCACTGTGATGCAACAAGTGACCAAATGCAAACATCTCAAATTCGTCGGTATAAACCAGCTAAATGATCACGTTAACTGTATCGTTAAAGCCAATGAAAACGGTTGTGAGTGGGATAAAGTAAACCAGGAATGTTTTAAAACAATCTACGTTGGAAGTGGAGAACATTTGGCTTTTGGAATCGACAGATCTATCCAATTTCTTAAATTCAACTATGATAATAAATCGTTTTTCTTCAAATTAATCGAGCAAAAGCCAGACAAGATGCTTTGGATAACTGATACTAGGAATGTTATTATTTTCGAGGAGAATTACGATGTAGAAAACTATACCACTTCCAATATTTTATTTTACTTCGATTCGTTGAATATTCCAGATTTTGTGTTTGATAAGAAACCCGAACAAAAACAAACTTTCGTCCAAAATGATTATACATTAAGTTACGTGATTATAAGTCTGCTTTTATTGTTTGTAATTAAATATCTGAGTGGTGTTGTTTGTAATTATCTTTTATTAAGACGTTATTGTAATATGAGTGGTAATAAGGTTCTGGCTTCTTTTTCACAGACTTCGATCAACTACCAGCTGATGGTGGGACAATTTGATGAAATTAAAGCTATTTGTTCCAGAAAAATTGAAGTATCAAGGTATCAAATGCGATGATAATATATAATTTTTACTTTTTTGGTATTTTATTTTTATTATTTTTTAAATATTGAACTTAGTTTTCTATTTATGATTGGTAATGAATAAAATTTTAATATATAGAATTTTCGGGATAAAAAGACGATTATGTCATTTTTAGTTACTTTCCTGCTTATCAGAATAAATATTAATTTACCGGCCGTAAATACAATTTATCCTCAACAGCCAGTAAGTAGTACAGGGAATGAAGCTCAAAAAAAGGTAAAACCTCGCAATTTTTTCGTCCAGCATGGATTGACTTGAAATTTCAACAGGAGGTAGGTGATAGCCGAAGGTTCAAAATCTATATCGAACCGAAGGGCGCTAAACGGTTTTTAGGGGTGAAAACTACCCTTATTTATCATAAAATCATAAAATAACATTCTAAACCTGAAAATGGGTAAGATTTGGTTTGGATAAGTTGCTTTATATATCATGTCAAGCCGACGAACCCTGATTGTTTCTTAGGGGTGAAAACTACCCCTAAATGTCAAAAATTAAAAAATAGCATTATAAATCTTAAGATAGGTGAAAATTGGTTTGAATTAGTAAAATGATGAATTTGTTAAATTTCAAAATACAATTTTATACTTTTTCAACCCTTAAAAATCAACTGTTATCAGTGTTATTTGTAAAAAAAATTTTTTGACAAGAGAAAAATAATTAATGCTAATATGGATTTGCTCAATAATTCTGTTGTAAAAAAAATTTGTCACGTGCATTAAGTAACTTTTCAACCTTTAAAAACCACCCTTCACAACATTGCAATTTTTATAAACTATTGTAATAGATATTTCGTAGGTATATATAACGCCCCACTGCCGAATAAACCGGTTTTGTACATTATTAATATTATCAAAGTCTATATATTCCAATATATTATCATGCTTCCAAGTGCACTATAAATACTATACTATTGGAATTTTTCGAAAAAAAATCGATTGGTTTTTTTAACGTATTTCCTTCATTTTTGATGATAAAAAGTTTTTCAGAAACGATTTTGTAGGGTTTTTCAAGAACTACAAGGATCTGTAAGTTAAATCTCTTTAGACCCTTTCGTTTTTAAATGGGGTGAGTTTAAAGGGCTAAAAAAAGGTGGTGCTCGTGCGTAAATAGACATTTTAAACGGCTATATCTCGTCAAATATTAACTGTACAAAAAATCACAGGAAAATTTTTGTCATAAAAAAAGCTACAATTTCGTTCTTTAACTTTGCTTGTACCTCTAATATTTTCGGAGTTATTTTGAAAGAAAGGGTAAAAAATACAAAATTATGAATAATAACTTTTTAGTTTAAGCCATAATTTTTCGAAATCTATGAATTTTAAATTGGTCAAACTTCTTGCACATATTAACCATACATGTACAAAGAGAATTGCACAAGGGTAAAGATCAATTTTAATTAGGGGGGTAGTTAGGGGGTTGTTTTCACCGATTTTAATGTATAAAAAATTCAGTACTGAATTATTTTTGTCATAATTCACTCAATTTTGATGCTACAGTCCTTTTTTTTAAAGAAAGGTCTAATTATGCTCTTTGAAAAAGATTTTATGAGTTTTCTACGAAAAATGCATCATTTTTCCGGTATTTGAGTTTGAATCTATCACATTTTGCATTTGGGAAAAAAAGCTAATGATGGGCCATATCTCGGTTCCTATTGGTTTTAGAAAAATTATAAGAAAAGGGTTTTGCTTGTTTTTTTTTAAAGCTACAATTTTGCTCTCCACAGTTTTCACGATAAAATGCATAATTTTCGAGTTATCCGCGAAAAACATATCAAAAACATCGATTTTTTCCTCTAAAAAGAGTTACTTTCAATCGCGAATAACTTAGAGAATATTGATTTCACAAAAAAATGTATGAAACATTTTTTGCTTAGAATCACTTTTTCAATCGATTCCTGTGGTTAAAATGTAATAAAAAATTTCAACCCCCGAGATGGGGTGGCAATCACCCCAAGGCTTTAGCGCCCTTCGGTTCGATATAGATTTTGATCCTTGGGCTATCACCTACCTTCTGTGAAAATTTCAAGTCAATCCATGCTGAACGAAAAAATTGCCAGGTGAAATGCTTCATTCCCTGTACTACAGGGCAATTTACAACTAACGGGTTTGCAAAACTTCAGGACGTTGTCAAATCAACTGGTAAAATTCCCCAGTTTGTTTTGACGTTTATTGACATTTGATCATCGTCTAATATTCACAAGTTTCTTTGGTGCTTTTAAATTCATTGTATTTTCAAGATAAAAAAACAATTATTTTCATAACTAATTATTTAGGCAAATCTGCAGTATGTAGTTGATGAAATACCGAAGCAACTGAACAGTAAATGTCAAGAGATAGTAATAACATCTTTGTTAAGCCATTTTTAACGAGAATGCCGAAATGGGGGACCGCTTCTCCCACTTCCTACTGTAAGAGACGTAAAAGTAGTAGTGTTCGCTATTTGTATTCATTATTATTAATATTATTGTTTCATATTTAAATGTAAATGTCAATCTAACATCAGATTGACTTTTCTAGTTTTCGTTGAGTAAAGAAAAAAACTACAGCTTGGCAACATTATAATATTTTGTTTTGCAACTTCATCGTCTTTTTATCGTAAATAAACTGAAATCATTTATGTAGATGAAAGCAGACAATACCACAAATCATATGAAAGGCAATTCAAAATAATATTTATAACATTTTTTGGTAATTAATAAAAATTTTAATGAAATAAATAATAATAACAAAATCATTTTCAATTCGCAACTTTAGAGCGCCTTAGTTCGTTAACGAAACACGTGAAGAAATATTTTATACAGTGTGGAAACCAATTATGGAATAAAATTCTTCGTCATTATTTTAGAAAATTATAAAAAATGAAGAGACACGTCATCTTTTGAATTGAGTTGTGCGTTATAAAAACATAAATGTAAATGTACAGGGTGATTCATGCAAGTATGCCAAAGTCGGTGTTTTTTTTTAATGAAACACCCTGTATACTTGCATATTTTTGAACCGATTCCAACAAACTAAATAATGTATGGTCAATTATGAATTATACAGGGTAAAATTTTTATTTTTACAGTTATTAAACACATACATAAAATACCTGATGTATTTGATTGTAATACATTAAAATAAATGCTCAAAATGTTCTCCACCTAGTTGTTGGCAATAGTCTCCTATAGAACTCCTCCTCAACTTTGTTTAAAGTTTGAGGTGAAATATTCCGTATTTCTGTAGTTATCCTGTCTTTAAGGTCTACAATGCTAGTTGTTTGTGTTGCATATACTTTGTTCTTGAGATAACCCCACAGAAAAAAATCTAACGGCGTGAGGTCTGGTGATCTAGCTGGCCACTCAATAGTACCTCTTCGTCCAATCCATTTATTGGCGAAGATTTCATCTAAATAAGTTCTTACCATTAAAGCATAATGGGGTGTTGCCCCGTCTTGCTGGAACCAAACATTTTCATTCGGTAAGCTAGGATCTATTGCGTTGGGATATAAGTTTGCCAACGCAGGAATAACTTCATTTCTAAGCATATTTAAATATTTTTCAGCTGTAAAATTTCCATCTATAAATATAGTACCAATAATATGGTCGCCCATGATACCGGCCCAAGCGTTCACCTTTTGAGGGTATACTGAGTATGTGTCTCACGCATCCAATTAGGATTCTCTGCTGACCAATATCTACAGTTCTGTCGGTTTACCTCTCCATTCAATGTGGATGTTGATTCGTCAGAAAAAAGAATGGTACCAAGAGCTATCTCACTTCTGTTCAGCTTATTCATCAATCTTTCACAGGAATCCATTCCACGATCTGGATCGTCTTCTGTTAACTCCTGCACAAAAGTTAATTTGTAGGGATGAAGTTTTTCTTTATGAAGACATCTTAGAACAGTTGTATGACTAACATTATTTTCACGGGCAATTTGACGTGTACTTGAAATTGGATTCTCTTCGACACTTAACAAAATATCCACTTTCACATCATCTTCAAAGAAGTGTGGTTTTATTTTCAATGGTTTGACATGTCCAAGTTCTCTGAATTGTGCATGAATTTTAGACACAGTACTTTGTGAAATATTAGGCAATTCGGGATACCTGTGATTAAATAAGTTTGCCACTTCAACTTGACTTCTGCAGTTATCCCCGTACTCGATCATCATTAAAATCTCAATTCGGTGAGTCTCAGTTAAATATTTCATTGTTAGGTCGACAAGGAAAGAGTGTTTGACAAAGATTTTACTTTTTCAGTATAAACTGTCAACACATCAACAACTGACAGAATGAAAAACAATCCACATTATTTACCGATTTAAAAAAATCCACATTATTTACCGATTTTGTCTAATTATTGGCGTTTTTAGGCAATTTTTAGGTATTCATGATAAAATTCATGGGCGTAGCAGGTTTTGTTTAATATACAAATAAGTCTAATAATTAGTTAGTTTAGATTTTTGATAAATCCATATTTAGCTAATTTAAAAAAGTACCAATATTTCAAGTGTAATAAATTATTAATTTTAAAATTTCACCCTGTATATTTCATAATTGACTATACATTATTTAGTTTGTTGGAATCAGTTCATTAAGAGGATTCCAAAATTATGCAAATATACAGGGTGTTTCATTAAAAAAACCAACACCGACTATGGCATACTTGCGTGAATCACCCTGTACATGTAAATCTATGTTTACATAACGCACAACTCAATTCAAAAGTTGATGTTTCTCGGCATTTTTCATAATTTTCTAAAATAAAGACAAAGAATTTTATTCAATAAGTGGTTTCCACACTGTATAAAGCACTATAATCATATTTACTCCCTCTATCCTCTTCCGAGCTCTTGTATTTTTTGTACCGCTCATTAAAAATTCTCCGTGTCAAATTTCTAACTCAATTCCATCCCCAGTGTTCCATTAAAACATTTACTTAATAATTAATCAACATCAAAAGTCACTCGAGCTCTTATTGGTAGACAAAATCAAAAGATGAAGATGATTTTATGGAAAGTTATCTCTAATTTACTTCCATCAAAAGATCCAATTAAGATTTTTCCAGCGAAATACTTTGATCACTTTTTATCCGTGTTTCCACTTTCGATCTCATCCAGCCACTGAGCATTGGAGAATCAAATGATAAGTTGTTGTCTATGAGTGTGGATTCCGAGTAATTGATCCTCGGGGACTAAAATATAAGGATTGGAATTCATGCCAGTTTAAATACAGTAACAAAAATAATTAGTTGCTTGATCATTTTACAGTATATGAGGTGAGTGAGGCAAGTTGATACTGGTTTTGTAACACTATTTATTCAGAACCATATATGTAATGCAGTCATTACTAACGTCCGCCCTGACTCTTCGCCCTCATCGATCATTTCCCGCCCTCATCGATCACTTCCCGCCCTTAAAATATTGTGATCGTTAATATCATCTATTTCAGATGAAATACAAATATAAAATACAACAAAATACTTATTGAAATTAATGGTTAAATTTGAATTATTATAACTTAATATCCATCCGACTTTATCTGACATTTATTTATATTTGTGACAGTAGTTGTCAAATGTAATATTTTAGGTGTGTTCAGAACAAAACAAAGATTTATTAATTTTGATCGGGATATGATAGTTGTGAATAAAATACTGGGTGTCTCATTATATTCTGTTTTCAAGAGCTTATATCTTCGATACGGTTCTAGTTAATAAGATGCGGTTTCCACAGTTAGGTTTAAAATTACCGTGAGTTTGGTTGTGACACATTTATATAAATGGCGTACTTTCGGTTTACCCGCTAGAGATGTGGCGTATTTTCAGAATACAGTAGATGTAATTTTTTAAATGGGACATCCTGTATATTAAGCAGTTTCTTGAAAGACGCATATTTTTACTTTATAACGGTACTCTGAAGTTTAAAATCGGTGCACAGAAAGCGAAGTTAGATAACTTTAAATAGGATACTGTAATGATTCAGATATTTATCTTATTAATAAATAATAATCAAGGAGCCGTTAATATGTCACATCACAAAAATATTGCGATCATTGACAGAACGTCCCATTGTGTTAGAACCAGTTAGAACAAGATGGTATTTTGAAACAAAATGTTTGCTTTCAACAAGACGAGGCTCCACCCCATTACCTATTCCAACATAGCAAGAGAATCTGTTAACCAACAATTTGGAAATAATTGGATTGGTAGGACTGGTTCAATACAATGGCCTCCAAATTCCCTAGACCTGACTGTCCCAGATTTTTTTGTATGGGGATTTGTGAAAGATAGAGTCTACAACCCGATGCCTGCTACTATTGAGGAATTAAAAAATAACATACGGCAGGTAATGGAAAATATTCCTCTTGAAATGCTGACAGCAGCATTTGACAACTTGGTTCGATTCCACAAATGTATAGACCAAGAAGGAAGACACATCGAACATTTGTCTTAGAGTGCCCTTAAACATGTTTCTTACAGTTCACTTTAGCTAATAAAGTTCCAACTACATATATCTAAATCATTACAGTATCCTAGTTAAAGTTATCTAACTTCGCTTCGCTTTCTGTGCGTCTCTCAATTATTTGCTAAATATACAGGGTGTCCCATTTAAAAAATTACATCTACTGTATTCTGAAAATACGCCACTTATCTAGCGGGTAAACCGGAAGTACGCCATTTATATAAATGTGTCACAACAAAACTCACGGTAATTTTAAACCTAACTGTGGAAACCGCATCTTATTATCTCGAACCGTTTCGAAGATATAAGCTCTTAAAAACAGTCAGAATATGATGAGACACCCTGTAGTATACAAACCTCGGTAGGAAGTTTCATTTTTGTCTCGAGATAATAGCTAACCTCGACGCTTTCTCGACAGTAATGGAACTCGGTGAGTAATATACTATTACATGATCAGATAATTATTGAACTATTCTGCAACTTTTTCTTTCTCATTTTAAAAAAGTACTGCTCATAATTGGTCACGTAGCTAGAGTTCAAAATAGGATGCACCTTTTCTAATGTACCACTGAAAGTTCTCGACAGGTCTGTACTTTGCTCTTTACGGTCAATTATTATTATTTATGGAAACTGGAGTATTAATTTCATTGTTATACTTATTTAAATAATACTCAAATATGCCTAGATACACGGAAAAACATCAGCATTTTGAAATTTCTCAAAATAGCAAATAAAATAAACGACATACCCAAAACCCGAATATACGTCACAAACGATGACGCACTACAAGAAGGCTATTGAATTTACTATATAGGTTTTACATGGGGGGGGGGTTTATCTGAAAAAGCTTTATTGAAGGTGACGCCAAAGGAGTATTGTATTGTATTTTCTATCGAGGGGGGTTCAACCCCAAAAACCCCTTATACAGATAGATAGCTATATTTATTCCACATCACAATATAAAGTACCTACATAGCATATAGAAATTTAATAAAATACACAGTGATTTTAGCCTAAGCATTGGAAATAACAAAAAAAGAGAAAAAAAATCTTAGTTAAAATTTGTCAGAAAGAATTCTGAGATATAAAAAATATACTGATGTACCTAGTAGTTGTTTAATTTTTCTTTTAAATTTTTTGTTTGTAAGATTTTTCAAATCTGAAGGTACAGTTGTCAGAACCAAACATGAGCCCCGGAAAATATGCGAACTAAAATAAGGTCATCGCAAGCAGCCAATCAAGAGCCACTGTTAACGATTGTCCATTAGTAATTGTTAAATATAATCGAAATAATATGACCGAGTGATTTCATCAACATACATCATTTTATTAATTCTGTATCAGTGTTGTCAATGCGAGGATGATCACCCGATTTTTAGACAATTCCACTATTTTGGATCCAATAGTTTTTCGAATATTTTGTAGAAGGGATATATAAAATGGCTATTGTTTTTGGGGATTTTCCATATTGACTGGGGTCGAAGACTTAATTTGGATAACCAATGTGTCCTTTTGGTAATTTTGACAAATTCTGATAATTTGAATAGTAAGTTCGGGTAATTTTCATTTTTGCATCGGCAACGCCGGACTATAACCAGTTCATATTTTGTTGCTTTCCATAGAAACTTGACCCTTCTTTTTCATGACATTAATACAGTCATGTAATTTGAAAATATAGACATTTTGGGCAAATGGTAGTTTTAGTTTTGGTCCAATATAAATATTTAGAGTTACAAGTTTAGCAAGTTTGACTTTGTTTACATATCTCTTAACAGTTGACATTTATGGTATCGATTCAAAATATCGAATTGTTAATACAAAAATACAACTACAGCGACTGACCACGCCCACCAGGGCTCACGTTTGCTTCTGCCAACTTGTAAATGGTTATATACTTTAATACCTGAACATAAAGGGCCATTTCGAGTGCGACTATATTTATAGTTTGGAGGTATTATTTCTTGTTTTCGAGTGGGATATTTATGTCTATCATTTGGGGTAAGAAGTTCATTTTGATGCTTGTGAATTAATAAAGAAGTTTTGTAAATATAAGTGTTTGTCATGGTCATTATTTTACTTTCTTCAAAGAATGGTCTACAAGAAGTTCTAGATTTTAAGTTGAAAAGCGATCTAATTGCTCTTTTTTGAGCCATGAATACGGAGCCTGCGGATACAGCAGTCCCCCAAAATTCAATACCATATTGCATATACCATATATGCGCCTGCTCATTTATGTTAGCTGTTCATACAGGTGTTTTTGTTGGTACTTGCTCGCATTATATCTAATAGGAGTTTTTTTTTCGTGAAAAATGCTGGAAAATAGCATCGCGAATGCCGTCCGATATGGAAGTTGACGTTGTAGTTTGTAAAGACACATTTATTTTGTGTAGATTACTGTTTGTCGACTTTAATTTCCGGTGCGTGAGTTAAAAGGCTGATTGAAATTATAAATTGTTTTATACGAATAGGAGCTACTATCGCTCGGAGGGGAAATTTGCGATTCTAATCGTTTGAACCGTGCCGGAAAAAGCTTTTATGTTTTTTTTTCAATTTAATTTGAATGAAAAAAGGGGTTCGTTTGAATGCCGCGTTTATATTTTTGACATAATGAGAAAAAGTAAATGAGTCTTTTTGTTGACATAATTGACAGACGTGAACTTCAACTTTTACCTTTTCAATTAAAAATATTCCTGTTTTGTATAGTAGAGAGAATAAATGAAAAAAAATATTACAGGAAACTTTAATTAAGGAAATAACTGCAAACCCGGAGAGGTTTTTTTCTACGACAACCTCGATAAATGTTCATTTTATAACCGTGACTTTAATCAGGTCGCGTTCATCCCAACAAAGTTGATCAGGTAGCGATTTTTAGAGTGATCCATCAGTTCGTTATTCTGCTGAACGTGCTAATAAAACCATCGACATAATATGTCAAATGTCAATAAATACAACAACAACAACAACTCAATTTTATTTGATATATACAATTATGAAATAGGTATTACTTCTAACCATTAAAAAATGGGACTTAATTACAATAAATTGAACTCCCCACTTTGGAGCAAACTATGAAGAGTTGAATTTCCTGACAAACTATACAATTTATTATTGAAATAATAAGTCACCTCCAGCTGTTCACTCATTTTCACTAAAATACAAAATAAAATATCTCCAAACAAAGATATTTATAATATGTTCCCAACATATGTCATGAATGACAGTTAATGCATCATCAATCGGTAGCGTGTAGCGTATTTTAATTCTGATTGAAAAAATGGCGACTGATACCACATCGCTCAATCTGATCAGTCAACAAAACATGCGTTCAGCAGGAAATTGATGATCGCTTCGGTAGCGCTACGTTGTGATGAACGCGACCATAAACAAGCACCATTTTGTACAGAATTTAATTTTTGCATCTGCTGCTAGGCAAGTTGCTAAACAACAAATGCGAAATGGAATATTTCGCGTTAGGTCTATAGGTTCACTCTAAAATCACGACGACTACGGCTTGTCAAATTATGACGTCTAGTGACGTCTAGCAAATCGTTTCTGTCAAAGTTTTAGTTGGTAACGAGTAATTTCATAGTTGTTTCCTATAAATACAATTTTGTAGGCTTCTATTTCTGTGTATACCTACCCACACAGCACAATACGTCCATTGGACGTCCATTTGATGTCCATTTCAAGTCCAAACTCAATGGACCCTAAATGTACGTCCATTGTACGTACAAACATGGATGCTTATTGGATGTACTGAATTGTTTGTCCAATGGACGTACATTTCATGTCCACTTCAAGTGCAAACATTCAATGTTGTTTGATATACGTCCATTGTACGTACAAATATGGATGCTTATTGGATGTCCCTAATTGTTTGTCCAATGGACGTCCACTCAACGACCAGTTTGAGTCCAAACATTCATTGGCGTTTGATGTACATCCATTGTACGTAGAAAGATGGATATACATTGGATTGTGGAATTTGACGTCTATTGTTCATCCATTTAACGGTCATTTTAAGTATGAATTGTTGTAGAATCAGCGTGACCATAAATTGTACGTCCATGGATGTACATACATTGGAAGCTTCAAATTGTACATACGGATATGGACATACCCTGGATGTAGCGAATTGAACGTTCATTGTTTGTCAATTATACGGCAATTCAATGTACGAATTGCATTGGACGTGGAATGATCATCAATTGTACGTCCAATTATAGACTTACATTGGATCCTTCATTTCGTACGTCCGTTGAACGTTAGAATATGGACGTACACTGGATGTAGCGAATTGAAAGTCCAATGGTCGCCCATTTTATAGCCATTCAAAGTACTAATATATTAAAAATACTAATAAAGAAAATATTTACATATTTCTTCAATTTATACAGTGCTATTCAAAAGTCCCCTCACCCCCTCGTATTTTTTGAACGGCTACACTTACAATAATAAAATTTGGAGGGTGAAACTAAAGTGTTGTAAACTTCTCTACGAATGGTAACAGGTGACGTAATAGTAATAGATGACGTCACAGTGCCACTCTGACCAATAATTTTGAATAGGACCTTATAGCAAGTGATGTCTCGTTTGAAAGGCACGGACATTTGCTACATAGCCATATTAATTTTGTTTGGGCTTAAACTAATTTTGACGGATAAATTAAATAAATACCAAAAATTATTGAAATTATTTTTTTAAATTAAATCAATCAAATATCAACAATGGATTCTTATAGCAAGTGTTCGAAATGTGCTCCGTCTACTTCCTGACAGTAATACACCCTATTAGTAAACTCTTGTCGTACTCGTTCGAATGTGTCAGCTGAAATTGCATTGCATTCTTCAATTATTCTTTCTTTCAAAACGCCAATGCTATCTGGTGCCGTAGTATAAACCTTGGATTTCAAGTACCACCATAGAAAAAAATCTAATGTTGTCAGATCTGGTGACCGAGGTGGCCATTCTATAGGACCTCGCCGGCCGATCCATCTACCTCGATATTCTTCATCCAGGTAACGTCTTACTGCACCATAATAATGTGCAGAAGCACCATCTTGTTGAAATCTTGTTTCCAGATAGCCGAATTCATCTGGATTATCTTCCAGAATTTCAAGAATTAACGGCTCAATTGCATCTCCACTACCTGTTGCTTCAAACTTGTGAAGAAGCTCTCTCAAATAAGTTCTCGAGATAGGGCGATCTGGGTATCTCTCATTAAATAAACGTTCCGCTTCATGGGGATTCTTTCTAGATTCACCAATTATTATGATAGCTGCTACTTTGTCGGCTTGAGTACACGTACCATTTTACCTATGTAAACTCTGGAACGTCTCGTTAAACAATAATAAAATTAAATATTTAAGCTATTTAAAAAAACTTTGCAAAGCAAGAAATACTATTAAATTGAAAACGTCAATTTTTTTGACAACTAACCAGAGGCGGACTGGAAAATCTTCAATATTTAAATGTCAAATAATAATTTAGGTATTTATTTAATTTATCCGTCAAAATTAGTTTAAGCCCAAACAAAATTAATATGACTATGTAGCCAATGTCAATGCCTTTCAAAGAGATATCACTTGCCATAAGGTCCTATTTAAAATTATTGACCAAAGTGGCACTGTGAAGTCATCTATTACTATTACGTCACCTGTTACCATTCGTAGAGAAGTTTACAACACTTTATTTTCACCTTTCAAATTTTTTTAATTTAAGTGTAGCCGTTCAAAAGATACGAGGGGGGGAGGAGAGGGGAGGGGAGGAGTAATGAATTATTATCAGTTTATTTCTTTCAAAGTTTTTGCAATGTATGCATCTATTAAACGTGAACGATATGTTGTCATAGAAAAAGTATAGTATGCAATTCGCAACAAAATGGCCATTTTGTGCTCATTGCATAATATACTATTTTGTTATTATGAATTTTAGTTTGTAGTTAGTTGTAGGGATGTCGCTATAATCGCATTTTTAGCCCAAGAAGTAGATGTTAATTTTTAGTAAACGGTCTACTCTTTGAAAAGTAATTTTCAAATTTGTAAAGCGTTATAATAGTATGATACTATTACCTCGACAACTCTCAAGCTTTTATTTAAGTCCTGCGACACCCTGCATTGACTAAAATCTCTATTTTGTAGAAATGAATCGTTAAAATAAGTAACTATTTACATCAAAGCCACTCATTTGTTTTTGTTTTTTGAACAAATCAGACACGCCGATGTCGGCCGATGAAATTAATTCGGTCTTGGAACATCTAGCACGCTGTGGAAGACGGGTTGAACCACCACCGCGTCAGGACAAGCCTGGATTAGTTAATCTATCCTCGTGGCAGTTGGCGCACGATCCTTGTTACCAGCACATTTTTCACCTTCACCTACACAGGAAGTTTGATTTATTCATAGCACTAATAATACTGTTGTTTCGATAGACAAGGATATCAAGGACGAATCGTAGCTTTTTTATTTTTAAAGTATAAATAAAGTAACGTGATAATGTCAAATTGTGCAATTGAATTTTACGAAAAGAAGCTGTTCTTTTTTTTATTCTTAATTGCCCTGTCAACCCCTACTAGTCCCCATCTGGCTATGCCAATCTAAACACCGTCAAAAATGTTTGAAAAATGGTGAGTGGTGGCTTTACTGATAAGTATAAAGCCTATTGAGAAATGTTCTATGTAAAGGTCCTTTTATAAAATAATCCAAACAACATATTAGGGTGAATATTTAAGATAGAAAATAGAAAATTTGTCAAAAGGTTCGCAAACAATGCCTCGTTTGAGTCCCTTCATTTTACAGACAATAAACATTCGGCCATCCCCTAGACCTGGGTACACGCCTCCGATGCGCGCGCACAGTTATACTTTCTCTCTCTTTCAAGTTCTGAATACCACCTACTAGTGAATTCTCTTTCTCTCTGTAAAGAGCAATCAACATTCGGCCATCCTCTAGACCTGGGTACACGCCTCCGATGCGCGCGCACAATTATACTTTCTCTCTCTTTCAAGCGGTTTTTCTCATATTTTCCTTGTCCTACTTGTGTAATCCAGGAAGGTTCCATAAGAAATTACGCGATCTGTATATAGGGTGTTAACAAATGAATTGGATCAAGTAATTCTTTTCCAACAGTTGAGTATAGTTCATATAATAGCCTTCTTGGTGTGCGTCATCGTTTGTGACGTATATTGTCTATGTTGCATTAAGGAGGCCCATCTGATACACCTGATAATTATAGAGGTTTGGCTTTGGTGAATTGCTGTACTAAAATTTTCACAACTGTTATTTTAAACAGATTATCTTTATGGGTTTATAACTGCGGAGTTATGCCAGAGTGTCAGTCTGGCTTTCGTGCAGGCCGAGGGTGTATCGACAATGTTTTTACTTTGAGCTCTGTTATTAATCTACATATTAGACATAAAAGCCGAAAAGTGTTTGCAATTTTTGTCGATTTCAAAAGAGCTTTTAACTCAGTCCAGCACAATTTATTATGGCTAAAACTATACAATCTTGGAGTCTCGTCAAAAATTATTGGCTTAATAAGAACACTTTATCCACAAGCAACTGTTCAAATAAAAGGTTCTGACGGCTTGACAAAATTATATGATCTAACTTTAGGTGTTCTACAAGGAGAACCCTTGAGTCCCCTTTTATTTGCTCTGTTTATCGCCGATTTGGAAGACTACTTTTATGCTCAAGGAGCTCAAGGTGTGAATATCGATAATAAAAATGATGTTCTAACACTCCTGTATGCTGATGATCTCGTTATCCTGGCTCATTCTGAAATTGATGTTGCAAGGAAACTGAAAATTTTGGAAAAATATACTGACACCAATCGCTTAACTGTTAATCTTAAGAAAATAAAAATTGTTAGGTTTTCTGAAGGTGGACTCCAAAAACCGAACTACAAATTTTATTTCAAGAACGAGATCATAGAATTGAGTAATACATATTATACATATTTAGGTGTAACGTTTTCTTCCTCTGGCTTATTCAGTGAAATGTCAACTGCAACTGTAAAAAAAGGTAAACAAGCCGTTGGCGCTCTCATTCCTGTGATGTGTAAGGCAAAAATTGACATGTGGTACTTTCAATGGTCTAGATGTTTCACCTAAATAAAATTTGTCGCATTCACATGATATTTGATACCTATATGCAGTTTTTTGAAGATTGTTCTTCATTCTTTGGTTTCGTTTTTGTTAGTATTGATCTCAATGTATTATTCGATTTAAAACTAGTTCTAATATTGAATTGGTTACCAATTTTCTTAATAAACGAACACAAAAAATATATCAAAGATAGGGAATTCTTTAAGTCAGCTATTTGCAAACATGCTTGGGAAGAGTGTCATCAAATTCAATGGGATTCATCAAAAATAATATTAAAAGAACCCAATAATAAAAGACGGAAAATCAAAGAAAGTGCTTTAATACAACTAAATGCAGATAAATGTGTAGCTAGTATTTCAGCCGAATGTAGTCAAATTTGATTACCAATGTTAGAAAGAGAAATTTCCAATAATCAATTACCTGCGTTATCAGGATAGCATCATAAGTTTTTATCCAGGTTTTCTTATGATTTATAATTTGAATAGTTGTTAATCGATACACATTTCAATATACAAAATCACAAAACTGAGTATACATATTTCAAAAACTTAAATATTCATACACAAAAAAACTATCAAGAAACGCGTTTTATTAACAACATTTCCAATATAAGCGAAAAAAACGCGCTATCCCAATTAAAACCGTTCCTGGAACGTGCACTTCACTGGATTCCATTTCTAGTAGACTATCATATCGTTGGAATGTCATAAAATGAAATATTTCATTTCACATTTTGCCAGAGATATGATCTACTATGAATGGACCTTAATAAAAATTTGATAACAAAATTTTGCAGTCTTAAACTTCAAAATATTTTTTGATTGTCTAGTTGTCAAATTTTTTCTGTTGTGTCAGTTAGGGATAAAAATTAATTTCTACTTATTTTTTCTTGACAACGGTAGCTGGAACGCTACCGAAACGTTGAAATAAAGAATTTAAAAATATTGTGGTTTAATTTCCCAAGAAATTAAAAAAAGAATGAATAATATACCACAAGGAACATACAGAAGATATTGTTACTATGATGTATTCACCCAGAAAATTGACTTACTTTAAATAACTGTGTCCTGAATAATGTTTTCAATGTTTATAAATCTCAAAATACTATTGAATTAAAATAATGGGTTAATTGTACAGTTTAAATAATGAAGTAATTGTCAGTTTTGACAGCACCTATACTTTGGCAAGTTTATCTGAAACCGTGAAAGGAATGCAGTCGAAAACGTTCGACATTGCCACGTTTAACTATAAAAAAATAGAAGAACTGATTATGTAGTGATAATAATTATAAATGGGTCTTTTTATTATTAACAATATTAAAAATATGATTGAACGTTAATTTCATAATGTGCTTGTTTCCTTGGATTTATTCTATTAACATTATTTTCCAATTTATGAATATTAAAAGAGAACACTTTTCCAAATTTGTTATGGGCTTCTTAAAGCTCTGGCAACGTTGTACGAAAACCATAATGACCACACCCTCCGATTACATAATTGGTGATTTTTATCGACCAGCTGACTTCTTATTGGCAAGCGCGTGCGTATGATCTTCCCTCTCACTTCGTCAATTGACTGATATTGATTTATTCAGTGGTGTTCGTATTGTCAGTTACCTTTGTAATTTCAGTTTTACCGTTGAATGATTTTCACTCAACGGTTTTACTTGGTAAAATAGGTACCGTACGCCATTTGTACGTTTGACAGATATACGCCATGTTTTTCCTCGCCTCTTACCGACGCCCCGTAGCTACAGATAAACTTGCCAAACTATACCTAATTAATAAATTATTCTTTGAAACTCATGTGGTATCTCTATGTTGAAACATAAACAGTTACGTAAAGTTTTTACATAACTACTTTTCATAACTACTGATATATGAAGGTTATGAAAAATGTGACGTTACCTAACGTCAAGGAGTGACGTAAAGTATCACATTTGATAGCGGAATTAGATAAACATTGTTTTACATAAGCAATAATAGTATATTATTAAACGAGCAATTTATGATAGCCATAATTCACGATGGGTGACGTTTGCGTCACGAGCCGCAGGCGAGGGGCGCAAGTCACCCAAGTGAATTATGGCCATAAATTGCGAGTAGAATACTATACTTTGTCCACGACGCTTAATTTATTTATTAATAAATAAAAGTCAGTAGCGATTTGGCATATTACTAACCTCAAAATGTTGTGGCAGCTACTTCAAATAATTTGACATTATAGAGATGGGCGATACTGTAGAAAGTATCAATACAACGTACCGTTATAAATATATTGTTTTGAAATACTTAATATTAGAAAATATCGTTATGAAAAGTATCAATACTAAAAATTACAATATTTTATAGATACGATATATGTCAGAAACAAATTTCCTGAACAAAATACACAGATTTAATAGTTTATTCCATATTGTACCCCCATCTCTAGTCGTGAATTATGAACCATAATTCACGACAGTTGATATATGGGTACCATATACCTTTAGTTAGGAGGTAAAATATTGACTTATTATTAGGTGGTCGTGGACAAAGTTATTATTATTATTATTATTATATCCGGGTTTTGGGTATGTAGTTTATTTTCTTTTCCATTCTGATAAATAGCAAACCTTGAATTTGACTAATAAAATTATCAGGATCGTATTCAGCCAAATTCGAAAAGGCTATGGAATTAATAATTACCAGCTTCTTTTTCTAACTGAAAATACTTGAGAACTTTCAAAATGCTGATGTTTTTACGTGTATCTAGGGATATATTTGTATTATTTAAATAAATATAACAATAAGATTAATATTCACTTTTCATAAAATAATAATTGACCGTAAACAACAAAGTACAAACCTGACGAGAACTGTCAGTGGAACATTAGAAAAAGACGTAAGACACATTGCCACTACGAAAGGTACGTCTACATCCTATTTTGAATGAAATAATTTCCCCTGATTGACAGGTCGCGCTTGCGCGTAATCTAAACATCAATTAATCAAGTCATAGATTAGAGTTAACGTTTGAAATAAATTTAAACGGTTCATTATTGTGATATTTTGATTAGGATTAATCACAGACCTGCCTTTTTTCCATTTCTCCCAACGTAATGTGCTAGAAGGACATTAACAAACAACGACGCTCACCAAAAAGGTTATTATATAAACGTTTATATTCAAAAATTATTAGTAGGGCTCAAAATATGTATCAGTTTTCCTAAAACCTTACTTACCTACATTTATTCATCACGCACCCTGTATCTGTGTCTCTAAACAAGGTCGATAGCGTCACGTACAAAATAACATAAAAAAGTATTTTTACAAACCTACATCGCTCCGAATTTTCAACTAGTCTCTCAAGAGTCATTCTACATTCCAACTCAATATTTGTTTCTGTTTTAGATGGTTGGTAGCATTTGCTGTTTTCGTATTCTACTATTCTTACAATAATATTGAAAAAAATATACATATCAAAACGACAAGTTATGTAACAAAGCTACTACGCATTCTTCAACAAAAGTTATTAT
This sequence comes from Galerucella tenella, assembly GCA_910591685.1. Taxonomy (NCBI): domain Eukaryota; kingdom Metazoa; phylum Arthropoda; class Insecta; order Coleoptera; family Chrysomelidae; genus Galerucella; species Galerucella tenella. The sequence goes on along the minus strand of CAJUYH010001536.1, from coordinate 23,950 downwards.
TGTAAAATGTTGGGTTGCTGGAAATGACGCGACACTGTTCTGCGTCATTCTGATGATGATGCAAAATCATCAATACAGTAGTTTCTAAGTTGGAACAAGTCCAAAAAAGTTCAATTCAAATTATAACCGATATAAAATTTGTTATGTCAATTTTATTAGTTTATACGGAATTCTACAGATGGCGTAAAAACAATTTCGTTCACTGTTGGTGAAATTTGGTATGAAGATATCGAGTTTTTGGTCCTAAATTTTATTGAGGCTTAGAGTCCTTTTCTTTTGACAAGAAAGAAGCTCTATCCTCATTTAAAGTATCATCAATTTGATAATTTCCTTCATTTGTGTCACACATATTGCACAAATCCATTCGTTATAACTCTACTTCATCCAACTAGAACACATCATTTATCATTTGTAAGTCCGTAATTCCCTACGCTAACTTAGATTAGAAATTTCCAGCTTGATAAATTTCTCTAACTGTAACTCAACAATAAACTCTTTTCAGACTCGTTCAGCTTGGAACTTTTAGGTTGGAAACATGATTTGTTAGTCTGAACAAGAAAAGAATATATTTTGTTACTTTTTTTCCAACTGAACTACTTCAAATCAGATAGTATATGAGCCTCTCTTTCAATAACTTTAATGATGGCTTAATCATTTTATGTCAATAATTGTCAGTTATATTTATTTTTGTTGATATTCGTTTAATTGTCTATGTCCATTTTCGATTAGATTTTTGTAGCATTCCTAGTTAGTTGTATCTCTATCTTAGAATATAGAACAGACAGGAAGGAGTCATTAGCTGTATAAGAAAATGCGACGGAAGTCTCCATTTGCAATACCCTAATTATGACTCGTATGTGAAGTTGACGTTGACTGACGTAGATTTTTCACGTAGTTTTTTTTTGGTGTTTAAGGTGTAAAGACATATAATGGTTAGTTGTGCAGCTTGTGGTTATACCAAGACCACAAAAAATATGAAATAACAGTAATATTTAAACTTCAAGTAAAACATAACATATTTAATACATTTCAATAAGCTACAATTTTAAAATTTTACATATCTCATACCCTATACATATACAAACAGTACGCCACTGTCAAAACGGAACCGACTATTCCGCCATTTGCAACCTCCTATTTTTGGACGCAAAAAGCGTTTTCGATTATTTACTTTTGGCTGCTACTAGCAGCTCGTAGTGACTGAATTATGTTCGTTTATTACCGGGCGTGACGCCTAGTCTTACCTTCCCCTTGCCCCTTAAGCACATACACGGACATTAAATATTTGACGTTTGTCCGGTTTGACGTTTATTTAAAGGTTAAGATTGTGCCGATTACGATTTAATACGATTTAATCCTTACTAAAAATATCTAAATACGCAAAAATTTTATTATCAAAAACATTATAATTGAAAACTGTTCTTCTAACAACACAGGAAATTAATTGGCATTGGCACATGTCAGGTGGTTTTGAGGATCCTAAAAATCGTGTTCGATTTGCTCAAAAGTCGTGACGACTGAGGCGTCACGCACAAGTGCTTGAAGCCTAAATAAACGAAAGCAACAAAACTTATTTGGTAAATGCTCCTTCCTGTCTGTTCTATAATCTAAGATCTCTATTCTTTTAATTACTTTTTCCACTGACATCTGACATAACTAGTGACAGATAACAAGAGTTCCTAAAACTGTCACCGATATGTTGAGTATTCAGCTAAAAAGTCATTTTAAATTTCAAGATTTACGCTTCGTGGGTGTATTCATTATTTTAATAAAGCAATATAGATGTTCGCAATGATAAAAAACATGCAAAAATCTTGTTTTAAATGGTAGACCTTAACTGTCATTGTTATGAAAAAACACTTTTTGTTGGCCACACTGACCTTAGACTGAACTCCCCTATTGGTGATATGTAATATTCCAAACGTCAAACGTTAAATATTGTCCACAAAACAGTCTAACCTATAGAAGTGAAAGTCCAATAGGATTACCTAGAATGAAAAAATGAGGTGTCAAACCCATCCACCTGAAGCGCTAGTTGCAATTGAGTTGTCGGAATAGGCAAGGCAGCTGAGGCCGAAAAACAGACTAAGGGAAGAAGAATTTCAGCGATCGCAGTGGATGGGTTCAGAACTATTTCATAACGATTTTTTCGAGGCTTTTTTTAATGGAAGTTTGTGCCCGATTTCACTATCCATTTCCTAAACTCAGGTAATACCTAAAACGAAATTAGGTATTCCTAAATGCAATTTACATTTTACCACGCGCAAAGTAATGCCTAAGAGTGATAATATTACGTATTTCCTATCACTTTTTGATCAATCCTGAAAGGATTGTAGGAACAGCTTTGCTAGTTTTGTCCCAATAACAATATTGTGGTCCAAAATATCTTTTGCAAACTTTGTAGGATTTTTCAGCGCTTAATTCCTTTAGTTTTGGATTGCGAAAAAGGCAACCCATTCATTCAACAACAAAGGGTCATGTTTGGGAAACCTATGTCGTTTTGATGCAATGTCGGTACACCCAGGAACGCAACACTTCACACCAACCATTATAAATATTATGAACAAACTTGATAAGACTTACAGTACCTAATTAAAACACAAATAGCAGCAGCAAATGGCAAAAGGAAACAATCTATAAAAGACAATGGTAACAACTATATGACAGCTTTGATGAATTTTAAAATATTTTCAGCTTTTCGTGCTAAAGGCCTTAGCTGCCAGGCCTGTTTCGACAACTCAATTGCAACTAGCGCTTCAGGTGGATGGGTTTGAAACCTCATTTTTGTATTCAAGGTCATCCTATAAACTTTCACTTCTATAGGTTAGACTGTTTTGTGATATTGTCTGCCAACTGTCAATAACGTCGATTGTAGACTTCGTTTCACATAGGAAGAAGCCACGCTAACTGTCTTGCGCAGAAATCTAAATCTTGTTTATACACATAGTTTCAAAAGTTTTGCATCACCCTAAATCTCCGAAAAAAAAATGTGTTCATTATAAATGGATCAAAGATTAATCAAATAATTAGTTTCAATAAAAAAAACGAGTATATTTGTCAAAAAATTTTATTATCCAATAATAAACTTGCTTTAAACATAAAAAGTATTCTTAGAAATTGAATAAATTAAATACAAATTGATTGAGTTAACTGTATAAAAAAGTAACTTCTGTCATTCTGACGATGATATTTATATCGAAACAATTGTCAATAATTCAATTGCAATTTACACATTTTTACAAATATATTGTGGAGTCATTTAGAAACAGTTAGTTTCATTTAAAACCATACAAATTGATTCTTTTTAAAGAAAAGGTTAAGTGAGAACCTGCATGAGAACTTTTAATAAAGAGTATTTCCACCTCTAGAATTTATGCAAGCTTGAAGTCGCCTGCCCATGCTGTTTACCAAATTATTGATATTCTGTTCAGGAATATTTCGCCATTCTTCTTGGGCCGCATGAACAAGCTCTTGTACACTCTTGGGTGGATTTCTGCGTGCTGCCACTGCCCAGGCAAGCATGTCCCAAGCATGTTCTATGAGATTCATGTCAGGAGATAGGGCAGGCCAGTTCAAACGATTGATCCCTTCAGTTTCAAGATACTCATTTACAGCTCTGGTCTGATGAGGTCGGGCGTTATCGTCCATAAAAACGAAAGAATTGCCAACAGCTGCGCGCCATAGTCTCACGTGAGGATGTAGAATCTCTCTGAGATACCTATCACCAGTCATCGTTTCCTCCACATGAATTAATTTTGTGCGATCATTTAACATGATACCAGCCCAAAACATAGCACTTCGTCCTCTGAAGGGCGGCACGGGGCGAGCATGGGCAAGCTGAGCAACTCTCGTTGGATCCCGCCACACACGTATTCGATGGCTATCTTGAACCAAACAAATCCTTGTCTCGTCGGAAAAAAACACCGAATTCCAAAATTCTTCAGGCAAAGCCAAGTGTTCTTGAGCCCACTGTAGTCGGCGAATTATGTGCTCAGGTTGTAGTCTGGGCACTCTTATTGGTCGGCGACACCTCAAACCTGTCGCAAGTATTCGTCTTCGTAATGTCGAGATCGATACTTGAACTCCCAACGCATGTCTCATGTCTCTTTGGAGTGCTGGTATTGCCATGGTCGGGATTCTTCGGATAGTTAAGTGGATATAGCGGTTCTGCCGCTGATTAGTAACTCGCCTCCTACCGCTTCTAGGTCTATCACGAAGAGAATTGGTCTGGAGATACCGGTTCCATACACGAGACACATCACTTTGCCAAACGCCAACTCTGTTTGCCACGACTAAACTAAACTAAACTAAACTAAAGCCACTATTCTTGCACGGTCAATCTCACTTATGACTTGACGATTCATGTTTGCACTTAAAATCGTAAAAATCAAATGCCTTAAATGTTGAAATGATCGCACTAAAAATGTTATCTTACAAAAAAACTGTAAACATCTGTATATTGCGAAAAATATGGAACATATTGAAATGGTGAACATTGATAAACAAGCCAACAAAAAATTGTTAGCGCAAAAAAATTCCTTCGCATCCGAAGAAGGTGATGCAAAACTTTTGAATCTATGTGTATATGTCGCCTCGGAATCTCGGAACGGCCGTTTCATGCCATTGGTGTTGAGAGTTTAACTCGTGTACGACGGTGGGTTCAGGTGGGTTCTTTTTACATGAAACGGAGTGTAACTTCTTAAGGTTGTGGTTCGAATATGGCTCGTAGCGTAACTGACTTGAGCTAATTTCACACTGATTACACTAGTGAACGTAGAATGTCAAAGCTACTAACGAGTATAGTTACAAACTTTGTTTATAGAAGGTTCAAAGAAAGTAGTTAGCAATGTTGGTTGAAAGCAAACTTTTTTATAGGAATTAACGAAGCAGATATCTCGGATGTTGACCCTTAAAAATAGTCGAAGCGTCTAAATGTTCCGGACGCTTATTAAATTACATTTTCCTCTTTAGTCAGTTCTTTCACTCAAAAATATCCAGACAATGCTACAAAATCTAATAAAGTCCTTTGGTCAATCAACTTTCATCTCATTGTCGGTGGGAACGGATTCTATTGTTATCTCAATACCAGTATTGGAAGGGTTTTTTTTTCAAAAAGCAACTGCATAAATCAAGGTCGATAAGGTCGTTGATTAAAATTTGAGAGAAATGTTTTATATTCTACTTGAATATAGGAGATTGATAGTTTTTTTCCTACAATCACAAAGGAAAGTGACATATATCGCACTGTCTAGTTCTATGGAAAATGGCCTTTATTCATACGCGTAAGGAAAAAACACTACGGATAAATATAAGCTGTCAAATATATAATTTTTGATTAGATTTACCTATGTAATATCTAAATTTGAAACGATCTATTTGAAAAGTGAAATTTTTGTCATTTTCTTGATTGAAGGATCGAACCCGCGTACTCTTCGTCAGAAGTCCGATGTTGTACCAACTAATCCAAACCACCTGTTATAATAGTCGGAAAATGTAATCATCTTGAAAGGTATTTATGATAAGTATGTATGAAGTATGATGAACAATAATAATTCCACTTTCAATTTCTATAATTATCCAACCAATTAATAATTGTAATAACCCACCTATATTATATAGCTAAACTACTTGAATTTTTGTCACTAATGATAGTTATTGTTAATTTTGAAATCAATTATGTTGACTTTAATTGTAACATTTTGTGTATTAATATGTCAGATGTTGATTACACATTATTTGGTGAAATTATCACGCGATCGTAGGAGAAATACTGTACATTACTCGTTGCACTCGGCTCATGCCTCGTGTGAAAAATGTCACTTTCCGCACACGTTATGTAATATACTATTTATTTAATTTTGTATAAATAAATCGTTGTCTGTGATGTCTTGGACTTTTAATATAGAGCAGCAGAAAACGTACTACGCAGATTCACGTACAATACTATTCGAAGTCTCTTTGGACATTTGACACTGTCCCCTCGATAGCCCGTTGTCAATCCCATCGAGTCTGCTTTTGAACACCTAAAAAGAGACTAACTCTCTTGAACTATCCCGACCGTCGCTCCAAGAACTTAGACCACTTATTGGAAGCATGCTTAGGCGTTGTTTGGCTTTAATTTAAATTAAAGGAAGCTACACTCGTTCTTAACGCATGTATTTTTTATAAAATTAAAAAGCTCACAACATAAAATTTTTGTTTTCTTTGTTTAGAACACAAAAGAGCAAACACAATCGTAATTTGTTAAAAAACAAATTTTTGAATTCGTGAGCTTTCTTGAGTTTGATAGAGCAGTTTATTGTATAAACTAAGATTAGATAATGTGCTAAAAACATGATATGACTCACCTGTTAAAAAAGAAGACTACTAGGCCAAGAAAATTGTCTATAACATCAAACTTCAACTGAAATAGTTGACTTGTTTCAAAGTCACACCTGAAATCAACAGATTCAATTAGTAAAAATACATTTGCGTTCAGATATTTTTTTTACACATCGAAAATGTGTTTTGCTGCTTTATATCTGTAGTTTTCAAATTTGAAATTGGACTATTTATAACGCATGTCTGGACATGGTATAGACTTTGAGAACATTGAAGTACCTACTTGACAAAATATAAAAACTGTACAGAACAACTTTTTACTGAAATTGCTAGAGTCTCTCAAGAAAAACATTCAATTAATATAGGCAAAAACGCCCTTATCGTGCGGGCTCGAAGGTAACTAACCATATGTATCAAATCAGAAGATACAGAGGTTACCAAAATGTGAGATTACAAATATTCCCGGAGAAAATAATGATGGTTGATGTTTCCTGCACACTGGTTGACAAATTTCCACTTTTTCATTCATTCTCGAAATAATATATCAGATTAAGTACCAATTTTTTTGCTTGAGGATGCAAAATACCGGAAAATTGCTTCTTATTATTCATTTTGTCACTTTGAATTGTCAAAATGACATAACTGATATTTAAATAAAAACTACGCTGGTGAAAGACTTTTTAGAATCGCTGGAAACTAACTACATATCCTTTTTTCTCTCCCGTCAAAATTGCATAAGTCTGTCTTATTCAACTCACGGAATTTATTTTGAAGTTATGATTAAATGCAATGAAAGAAAAAAAAACGGTGAGTTGTTGAATCGTAAGACTCGCATGATAAGACTGCATTTGACTATACCAAAACAGACACTGACAGACTAAATTTAAACAAAAGATTTAAGATTTCAGCAAAAGGGAGGTTTTTTAGTGGTTGGAGTATTAAAAACAAAATATAATAATGAATAATAATAATAATAATAATGATTTTATTGCTTCTGAAACAATGTTACAGCAAGGTACAATATAATTCTATATATATAAAAAAGTATTTTTAAAATGGGTTAAGCGAAGCGAAGGTTAAGCGAATTTTAACAACTACATACAAAACATTATTCATTTAAGACAAATTGGCGTAATTTCAATATATTCCAAATGTATTCCGCAATTTTCCTAGCCTCAAAAATTGTGATTTCATTTAAGGCATCAAGCAGTGAGTTCACATTTTCAAGGCAAGGGATATTCCGTTTCATTGTTGTATAAATCGGACAATCAAACAGTAAGTGGAAAATAGTTTCCTTTTCATGAATATTACAAACAGTACAATCCAATTCAGGGTCAATAATGTATCAAATACCATTTAATGTAAATTTAATTTTAAAATGGTTAGACATAGGCAATTGAGCAAGAGTGCGGGTAAACTGGATGGGTAATTTTAAAGCCAGGTACGTGCTTGGTTCACAGGTGGTAGGAAAAGAAGAATACAAATACATGAAAGAATATCGAGACGCAACACTGACATCTGATACATGTAAATATGTATAATATTTGGACAACAAATCTTTCCTCTGCGATATAAAAGAAGGATGATTCAAATTGTTCCATATATGGTCACAGTCAATATCAACAAAGAACTTTTTCAACTGAACTATCCAGTTATACTTCATATCTGTAGAGTTGGCCAAACGCAGTTGTTGTTTAAAACAGAGCTTAGTATAGCGATGATTATCCATTGTTAGTATTTTGTTTATCCAGTTGAGACATTTTAAAAATATTAAATGCAAACTTGACTCTTCCAGTCTCTAAACGGATTATAGCATCTGGAGTATTGATAGGAACTAAAAGAACTCTTTTCAGGAAATATAGCTGAACTCTTTCTAAAATATCCAAATACCTCACTCCCCAAACAGAAATACAATTAAACATCACACTGAGAGCGAGTGACTCCAACAATTTGATTCTAGGTTGCCAAGTATCAATTTTTGTTTTAGCCATTATAGGTAAAAGAGAACCTATTGCCTGCTTACCTTTGTTGACACTTGATTGGGCCATTTCATTAAGTAGACCTGATGAAGTGAAGACTACACCTAAATATGAATATTTATTGGTTGTAGGAATCAATTGGTTGTTGAAATAAAAATCAAAGTTAGGTTTCCGGAAACCTCCTCTAGAAAATTGCATAATTTTTGTCTTCTGTAAATTGACAGTTAATTTATTAGCACTGGTATATGTTTCCAAAATTTTCAACTTTTTCACAACATCAATCTCAGAGTGTGCCAAAATGACAAGGTCGTCAGCGTACATTAGTGACAATACATCATTTTGGTCATCAATATTTATACCTTGCGCGCCTTTGTCGTAAAAAAAGGTTTCAAAATCAGCTATAAACAGTGTAAACAATAAGGGGCGCAAAGGTTCTCCTTGTAAAACGCCTGTAGTCACTTCAAAACGATTTAGAAAAACAAAATATAAATCGTACAAGGCAGTAATATAAGCATAAGAGGTGGTTTCAGCCCTCTAGAAATAATTAGTGCACATTAAGCACGTATAGGATTTGATCTAGTTCCAAATTTTTATAAAAATTGGTTGACCCAACAGGAAATCAAATGTCATACCCTATTTTAGGCCTTATTTACTCTACTATATTTATCAAGACGAAGATATCAACATTTTATTTGTCAATTTCAATTTTTAACGGCAGTTTAACATTAGCTTGGTAATATACTGGGGATTTTTAATTTTTAATATTAATATGACGCCTAACAAAAGTGAATTTCAAAATATTTTAAATCAAACTACTCTTTTTTCAAGTATAATTTTAGTAAAATTCAAATTTCTTACTACACTTTTAAAAAATGGCGTCAAAAAATATTTTTCCCACTGAAAAATTTCCAAAAAAAACCTCAACTGATATAAAATACACTCCTTGTTTCTTTGAGACATGAAACATTATTAAAAAAAATCTGTTACTGCAACCTTTGCTCAAAACAATCAACAACCTTGAGATTGAGAACAGTACAAAAGAACGAACCCCATGGAAAACTAGGTACATACAAACACAATCGTAAAATTCCATAAACTTCAATGAAAAACCCACCGAAAATAATATCCCGTGTCTGTAAAACACTTTGTCGACGTCCTCGCAGCCGACCCCCACTGAAAAAATCGCGCACCAAAAAGTGGTGAGCACCTGCAGGCACTTGCAAAGCACACAACGCAGTAGATGGCCGCCAACTTCACGGTGATACGAGTCCCGCGCGTTCTTCTCCAATGTCACCGGAGCAGGAACTGATGCTTGCGCCCAGTCTACAGCTCCATCATTCGATCGCGGCGACCGTGAGTCTGTTGAAATTGGAGCGTGCGCCCACGGTGGAGACTCTCTGACGTCACATCGTTATGTATGTTAGAGAGGTAACGTCACTTCGGTGGAGGCTCATCCGCGTTGACCGTGAGGATGGTAAATTCTGGATAACGGAATTAGAACAGTCGATCGTTTCCTATCCAGAGAGATGTCTGGAGAAAATATAAAAGGATAGCTGAGTTATACGAAAATTTACGGCAGTAGCAGTGGGAATATTTCAAAGAATATAAATTATGATGTCGACCATGTCTTCAAAGACATGGCGACTGTGACTACCCAACTAACAAAATGGAATTCTAAGAGGACTGAATTGTTGTATAACAGTCGAATAGCGTTGTTTTAAGGACTTTTTATTTCTATTAAGCCTTTTGTTGCGATAATTTTGTTTTTTAAAGAAAATTGTTGTATTAAATGATTCTATAGTGACTTTTACAATATACGCTATAACGCATTATACGATCATTCCTTTTAAAATGATATAATACCTTATAAGCCAGTTTATACAATATCAAAAATATCATTTTATAAGACTCTTATAACTATTGTATAAGAGTTCTATAATATACTATATAACTAACAGTTACAACATTATAAAATAGTTACTTAAGCTTGTCTTATTGAAGCTGTATAATGTTGTATAATAAATATTGTGTAGCATTCAATTGCGCTGCATTATAAAACACTTTTTAGTTGTATAGTGCCTAAATATTCTTCGTTATAAAACAGTTATCGTATACCGTTCCATTTTACAATAAAATATTGTTTAAGGCATTTCTTTGGGATAAAATTGTTGCTTTATAAATCGCCATGCTTAAATAAGCAATTCTTGTACCACTTTCGCCGCCATTATGAGCAATTGAGTTGGAAACATGAAACTATATTGAAAAATGTGACTTTTTCATTATTTAGAGAATTATATTGTGAAAGAATATCCATATGAAGCGATAAACTATTAAAGTAATAAAAAAAGTATTTTAGTATATTCTATTCTATTATTTTTTCAAGTATCTGAAACTTAACCAGAATTGAAGCGCTTCATTTTTTTGCCAAATATATACCTATAATCTATCAGTAATATTTACGGCGCATCAAAATTTGTGCTATTAGACCATCCAAATGAAATTATAATTTTTAATATCGATGTCCGCCCAAGCGGCCCAAGTCGTTTTGATAAGTCTCCATTTCTAGAAATGAAATGTATGAGGCACGTTCAAGTTGAAATATAATTTGGTTCTGATATTCTTCGCTAAAAAAGGAAATGCTCTTATAAACTGCTAGATGACAAAATGTTTCCATTGTGCTCGAAATAACAGCATTATAAAAAATATATTGCATTATACAACCATTTTGTAAGACCTTCATAGTGCCGCTTCAATCCCATTTTATAGATGTAACTACATGACACACTATTAAATCATTTTATAGTAGCTGTATAAATGATTATAAAACAGTCATATAAGAGTTGAATAAACTTTTAATAGAAATGTTATACAACCAAACAGTTGTATAAAAATGGGCCCTTTTCAGTTGTATAAGGATCGTATAATTGTTTTGTTGACCGTTATAAGAATTTAAGTATCCTATAAGACATATCTTGTAGCTGTTTATATACAAACCTCATAGAATTTAAATTGCTACTTGGGTAAGGGGTTGGTATATCTGCAAGATGTATGTATGTATTTTGGGGTGAAATTCACTGAGACCTAAAAAATCTATTGTGCCCCCTTACTTCTACTCAGTTTCTGAGGAGAGTCTCAGAAACTAGTAGCTCATTTAGTCCTATTTCCCGGAGGAATTTCAGGATGTTTGTAGGCTTCAACTTAGGTGAATGTTCCTCTTCTATCCAGTAATCTCCCAGGTGCTGTGCTCTAGGATTCTGAAGTGCTGTGTGGATGGAGGTTTCTTCTTCCATGCCACAAAATCTGCATTCTTCTTCCTCCACTATTTTGAGCTTTTTCAGGTGCCCATTCAGGCGACAATGTCCCGTTAGGATCCCTGTTAAAACTCTTAGCGCAATTTTACTTTGACTTATGCATTCATTTGATCTCAACAGGTTGTAGTCACCCAGAAGAGTCTTTGATTGTATAAGCCCTACTATAGATATTTCCAATGGTCAGATCTTCTCTTTTTCTCGACTTCACCAATTTCTTCCAATATTACATTGGGGCTGATTCCGCAAAACGGTTCAGGCCCCCAGAAACGTATTTCAGTCCCCCTATTTGCTAGTTCATCTGCTATTTCATTTCCTTCTATTCCAGTGTGTCCTAGAATCCATAGTTAGATGACTATATTGTTCATTGAGTTTGTCTTGGCATTCACACACCATTTTGGAACTGATTACACAAGAGCTCAGTGCCTTAATGGCTGCTTGACTATACAACATTATGATTATCCTTTGTCTTCTGTATCCTTTATCAATATTGAACTGGGCGCACTTTCTTATGGCGTGGATTACCGCTTGAAAGATACTTGGGGTTTTTCCCAAGCTTTCAGTGTTTGGTTCCTGGCACGAACACTCCTATCCCAGTTCCTTCTATTGCTTTTGAGCCGTCTTTGTACCATTGAATGGCATTCTTTCCAAGTCTGGTAATGGTATTTGGATCCCATTTCTTCTTGTTACTTAATTCCGTAACAAATTTCTTTGAAAAGTTATACTTTTTCATCATACCGTCTTGTGGTTGTCCCAGGTTGTCTGATTTCTAAGAAGAATGATTCCCTTTTTAATTAGTATATATCTAAGTAGAGCAAGACATAACCAACTATTTTGGAGTGTATTTCAATGTCCTTCGTGGCATATAGCAAGGGAAGTAGCTGTAACTTCTTAGTGAATCGTCTTTGTTTCTTAAAAACTCTGTGAAGCGTTATGATAGTATTAAACTGTTGCCTTTTAACAACTTTCTATACATTTTCAACTTGTTTATGTGAAAATTTAAACATATTTTCAAAAAATTGTACTACAGCCCCTGAAATTCAAACTCATCTTATTGCGACTTCCGTCTGATGTGCTCCTTAGTTTTTGGCGATGGAGTCGAGTGTAGCTTTCTTAGGAACATGACAGGAGCGTAATAAAAAAAGGATAAAAGAGACAGCAACGGTGATGGAGGTACAGTGATTTGTATATTCAAAATATCTAGTAACATGTACGAGTAGACACGAGTTTTATATAGAAAGACAGTGATCGATATCAGTTATTTTTATTGAGATACAATGAATGTTCTAATTTCCATTGGTTTAAGCGTTATGGATCCATCATCTTCAACAACTTTATCCGACATTAAAGATTCAGAATCCACTGCTGGTGAAGTATTCCATACAAATCTAGGAGTTTTGGAAAATTCACTTAGTGGTATATTCGCTCCCAATGTAGTTTCAGTTATTTTCTTGATTTCAATATTTTTAAACATGTTCTAAAATAAAAACAATATAAATATCAGTAGTTTGTTAAGAAAGAAAATAAGAATAATGATTATTAGGCGACAAACTAATCTGGGCACTTGAAATATGCAGATGCGCAAAGAGACAACCCGTAGAAATGCGACAAATGGCAAAGAATTTATGTATAACAGGCTTTTTCTAGATCAAACTACAGGGTGTCCCACGACGCGTTAAAACTATCTGTATATGGCAAAATACTTATAGTAAAATCATGAAAATTTCAACGTTTGGGTTTTCGGATACGATCTTTTTAACTAAAATATTTTCAAAGATGTCGACTGCAACTTTGTTATTTTGAATAGAACACCCTGTATATTAATACATTTTTGAAATCTACGTGAGATTTTAGTATAGTTTTATTTGTAAACTTGTTTCGAAAAATGCATACTTTTTGAGTTATTGATTTTTTTGTAAAAAATTTGACCGTTGCAGACCCTTTATTTTTTTACGAGGATACCCTTAAATATATGAGAATGGTTTCTGTTCGGTTGCTTTTATTAAGGTCAGACCTATTTGAATCTATGTTGAAAAATTTTTCATTTTATACAGGGTAGTTTTTTCCATTTTAATGCATTCAGTGGTAAAAAATAAGGCAAATTCATGTATACTTTCCTATATCTAAACCTCACCGTTATCCAGATATTAATTGTTTTCTGTAAATTTTGAGAGATGCAGGTGTATTCTCGTAAAAAAATAATTTATAAGGGCCTGCAGCCCTCAAATTTTTTACAAATGAAATAATAACTCAAAAATTTTCAGACAAAAGTATAGGTACTAAAATTTTACGTAGATTTTAAAAATGTATTAATATATAGGATGTTCCATTTAAAATAACAAAGTTACAGTCGATTTCCTGTAGAACCGGAAGTCGGCTATCTTTGAAAAAATTTCAGTTGAAAAGATCGGATCAGAAAACCCAAACGTAGAAATTTTCATTATTTCACTATAAGTATTTTGCCAAATACAGATGGTTTTAACTCGTCGTGGGACACCCTGTATAGACGATGGGACTGAAAGGAAAAAAACTTCCGTATTTTCGCATCTATCGCATGTTATAACTTAAGTGTCACTTGAATCGCTGAAGGTACATCTAACTCTTTGCACCAAACAGTAAGTGTCACTTATCTGGTAGTAAGTTTCCCTTAATGTAAGAGAAGGTTAGACCGACCCTCAAATGTATTAAAGTGACACTTAACCTAACATTTTTTGATAACGCAAGCGAAGAGCTGAGTGAAAGAAAGAGGTAATAAAGCGAAGTTTGTGTGTAGGTGTTCGTCTTTACAATTATTAATATTGATTGAAGACCAATTAGAATATCTATTCGATCGGCAAGGGTCCAACAAACCCCTAAGTGTGTACCTATTCGTCGTGAAAACGTAGAGGTAGAGATGCTGTTCCCTTATTTTCGGTTGAGAAGTAACCACATCTATAAAATCGTTTTTTTAGACGACGCCATCTGAAAGTTGCTCTTTCTGTATTCATTTACATACCGAAAGTTGCGTTTTGAGTGTTCCATGTAGTGAAAGTGACAGTTCCGTACACTTTCGGGACAATTTAATCAACGAACGAGGAGACGTTCATTTTGTGGTTGTTTTATTTTTAAGTCTTATTTGCAAATAATTAATAAATTTATATTGACATTGCAAATATCATTAAGGCCCGGTCTTTCATTGTACGAATAAAATGGCCAATAACTAACTGGAAAATAAATTTATTAGGAAGTCTTACTCAACAAATACACTGTAAATGTATTTCAAACCGACTTTAACCACTGATTTATTATTCGGTGAATTAACATAACAAAAATAATTATTTCAACGTTGGCTGCAATGAAGTCACAATAACTAACTTCATAATATGTGTAGAGAAAGATAGTTTCTCCACGACTAAATAATAACACACAAATTATTTTCACACATTTAGCTGCATAATGATATAAATTCTTCACACCAGTGAATAATAAAAAGAATTCACTCTCGATAGCGAATCACATTCTATTATTTTCAGAATTCACGCTAAAATGGTCGCGTTCATCCCAACAAAGTTGATCAGGTAGCGATTTTTAGGATGATCCATCAGTTCGTAATTCTGCTGAAGGTGATAACGAAACCATCGACATAGTATGTCAAATGTCAATGAATACAACAACAACAACTCAATTTTATTTGATATATTCGACAATTATGAAATAGGTAACACTTCTTAACATTAAAAATGGGATTTAAATACAATAAACTCCCCACTTTGGAGCAAACTATGAAGAGTTGAATTTCCTGACAAACTATACAATTTATTAATGAAATAATAAGTCACCTCCAGCTGTTCACTCATTTTCACTAGAATATCTCCAAACAAAGATATTCATAGTATGTTTCCAGCATATGTCATAAATGACAGTTAATGCATCATCAATCGGTAGCTTGTAGCGTATTTTAATTCTGACTGAAAAAATGGCGACTGATACCACATCGCTCAATCTGATCACGCGTTCAGCAGGAAATTAATGATCGCTTCGGTAGCGCTACGTTGTGATGAACGCGACCAATGAATTAAAATGAATAAATCGAATCGTCTCTTCAAAACGTCAAATACCTAAGAACGCAAATCGCTTCTGACAGCGCGTCGTTTTAAACGTCAAAATAATTATAAAATTATAATTTTACGTATTATAAGAGAAAAAAATGGACAACAGTAGCGATAGTGAATATGTACGCCTCCCGGAATTAATTTCATTTATAAATGTAAGGCTTCCTATTGAAAATATGAGTTACGTATATTTATATATTTACTCTTTACATTTTTATAAATATACTAGTTGTGGTTGACTATGGCGCGGACGATCGAGGTTCGATCCTCACTCTGGAAGTTTTTTCTTTTTAGTCGTGGAGAAAGTAGTCTTTTACTTGTGTAGAATGGCTATTATTCACTTGTATGATTCCAAAACTCACTCGCTGCGCTCGCTCGTCTTGGAAACTTCATCCGCGTGAATAATAGCCATCATTCTGCACTCGTTGAAGAATATACTATTCATGCATAATGTGTATATGTTATAGGCAATCTGTATAATCCGGCATTGTATAGAATGCCTAGGCATTATATACATTGCCAAAAACGTTCAGGCAATGTGTATAATACGATTCATTTCATACATTGCCTAGGTATTGTATAAAATGCCAGAAGCGCATCAGGCAATGTGTATAACGAACGACCACGGGAAGGAGACGCATGCGCGGGATGCGGGACTACCCCGTAAACAAGTTGAAGCAATTAAAAACTTTGTATCTTAAAAAAATATGTCTCAAAGGAAGAGTTTGGTGAGACAATTTGCATGATGTTACCTAAGATTTTATTTCATTTCAAATTATAATTATGTTATTAGAAGATTCTTAATTTCTATTTATTCAGAGTACCTAATGTTTAAGTTGAATTAAAGTTTAATAATGTTGATTTTGAACCCTAGTAGGTATAATAAAACTTTTAATAATGTGTCATTGCTTTGATATCGTAGCGCATATATTTTGTGTCGATTACTGCACTTGTGAAGATACTTAAGAAAATATTTCTTTTTGTTATTAAGTAGGTAGGTACCTACAAGGTTACTAGATTGCAATTTTAATATTACTTTATTTTAGTTCGTTCTAAGATGTTACCCAAGATTTTATTTCCTTTCAAATTATAATTATGTTACCAACAGTTTATTTAAAGTACTTATACGAAAACTGGTTGTTTTTTTAATGTGAATTCGATTATGAAAAATCGATTACATACATTACCTATGCTACAACCGGCATTCTATACAATGTCAATACAATGTTTTCTTGACTTTCGAGTCATGTGTACTCAGCTATAAAGTATTCACATTCTATACAATGCCTAGGTATTCTATACATTTCCTAGGTAAAGTGTAAAATAGTTGAACTATTGAATATCATTTCATACATTGCCTAAACGACTCCGGCATTCTGGTATTCTAGGTATTCTATACAATGCCTGCATTATACACATTGCCTATAACATATATAATAGAAAATGATAAACAATTGTTATGTTTCGTGGACGCGTTGTAAGTCGCAAAATAGATTTTAGGTTAGCTGCCACCTGCTTGACAGCACTGAAATCAGGATTTGTTGTGAATATTTGAATAATTGCTGAAATTGTGTATTACCAACGAAAGTAATTTTACAGAATGAACCAAAATAGTAACAACAATAATAAACGGAAGCCTGCAGTAAGCTTCACTGAATTGGAAGTGAGGATCTTGATTGAAGTTGTTTCAAAGTACACACGTACTGATTTCAGCGAGTTAAAGTAGGTACTGAATTAAGTTCTGAATCCAAAATAAAAATTGGTGTTCCACAGGGCACGGTGTTAGGACCATTGCTTTTTATTATATATCTAAATAATATTACAAAAATAAATAATTTCAACGAACACCTAATTAGCTATGCCGATGACACTGCAATAATCTTTACTGGTAAAAATTGGGAGAATGTTGAAACAAATGCAGAAAATAACTTAAAAAATATTAGCATGTGGCTTAATTTCAATAAACTCACACTAAATATCAAGAAAACGAAATATATCACTTTCAGTCCTACAACTGTCGATCAACCAACTGAACTAACTATACAATTACATGAACCCCAATGTACATCAGATGAAAATTGTAATTGTTCAAAAATAGATAAAATCTCCCCTATAAAATACCTGGGTGTTTATGTCGATCAGCATATGCGATGGTCGGAACATATTACCCACGTGAGTAAGCGATTGCGTTGCAGATTTTCTTAAACTACGTTGGCAACATGAGGCCGAGCATTATCACATTTGGACGGATTGTTAAAAACAAACGCCATTTCAAAGTCACAATACTTAAAATCGCTGTCAAATATAAACGAAATAAACAGATCAGTGTGACGTTTGCATACACTACTAATGTTGGAAAACGTCAGTTGAATGATTACAATTGTTTCTAAGGCTAACCTGACCAAAGATGGGTTTCAATTGAACAAGCTGTGTATAATAATTTTTATCTTGCAGTTTCTTTTTCGTTTGCTCATTCCAAGACTGCCACGATAAGTTTGATGACTGGTATAAAATTGCCTACCTTGATATTAACAGTGACTTCATTGGACAATTTCGGATCTTCATCCATTTCGATAATATGTTCCAATCTCAACAGATAACTGTTATTAATCCATGGTTCGAACGTTAAAATGTTGACATTTTCAGGTAATTCTGCTTGTAGTGCTGAATACTGAAATTTTCAAAACGCTGTAACTTCTTAACAGATCAAATTTTTATTCAAGTTCAACGTTTAGAAATAACTCTATTCAGAGACTTGAATAATTGCTTAGCTGAGTTCTAGACTCAAAATACAAATAAAAGGTAGAACATGTCGTGGGACACACGGTAGGAACTTTAGTTCCTTTTAAGCAAAAATTATGTAATACATCTGACGTTATAGATAAACAATTTGCATATTCCTCGGTGGTCGAGAAGTAAGCAAACCAGACTCTCACGCGGTAGACCCGGGTTCGATTCCCCGTGAAGAAGTTTTTTTTATTGTTAATTTTATTTTTAAATAATTATTCTGCTTGATATTAATTAATTAATTAATTAAGTGGGTCGTAGAAAAAATATGCTGTTCGAATTTTGTGGATTTTCCATATCGCACTTGAACGATTGAGCACTTCGCCTACGGCGTCGTGCGATATGGCCATCATATCCACACTAGTTGCACAAACTACTATTTTTATCAAAATATGGCCTTTTACATTTAAAAACAACCTGCAATATGTCAAATCAATTCATCCATCCATTTTAAAGTTATCGAATTAAAACATTCAAGATTTCAAAATTTCAACACCCTGTATTTCGAAAAGTTAATGTGCTAGACCCCTTAATCCTCATATCATTTTGTCCAATTTTACGAGAGGAATCTCCATGCAAACGTTGTAATTACCATTAACGTTCGAGATGCTTATACCATTTTTCGCGCGATCGTATTGAAATAAATTCCGAATAAAATAATTTAAATTTCTTCGAAATGAACGATCAGTTTAAAATATATTTTGCATTTTGGTGAAATTGTTTTTATGTTATTTATTACTTTTCGACGTCTGAACGGTAAGTAAATCACTTACCGACGTGTTAAACTTAGAAACCAGTAAACACAACCTACCGTTCTGACAACCGATGCTGTAAATAAACAAAAGAGATCAATCGCGCAAAAAAAAAATTATGGAAATAATAGTAAAAATGTATCCGAACAAATTCAAGTAGATCACCAGCACTCCGAATACCAGCTTTGCATAGAATTTTAATATAGCATCGGTGGTTCAGTGGTAGAATGCTCGCCTTCCATGCGGGCGGCTCGGGTTCGATTTCCGGCCGAAGCATATGAACCGCTGCTTCGTAAACGAGAGAGAGACTCAGGAGAGAGCACACGCACGCAAGCAAGGCACATAACGAAGCAACGTAACATAACATAACGTAACGGTCAGATCTTTTGCGTCGCGACCCCCGGTCGCTCAAACATATCCTGACGTAAAGAACTGAATTTCCAAAAACTGTTGTCTTTAAAAAAAAATATCTACCTCAAAATCAATCTGCTTTTTTAGTTCCTCATAATTTAGATCTGTTGAGGATAGTCCAATCCAAGGTTGCAAAAGCTTCTTCTGAGCTAAGATACGTTCTTCAGCAGAAGTAGTTTTTCCTATAAATATCAACAAACATAAATAACAGAAAGGTATGTTTTTTATTGCTTTAATTAGACAGCCACAAGGTTTCTTAGCCTACTCAGCAAGCTGAGTTTCTGGAATGGAGTCTTGAATGAAGCTTAACATAAAGTTAACAGTTTTACTTGCCATTTTCATTAACTCCGTTGGCATCTCCTATTACTAAATAATGAGATCCTCTCGCGTACATCCCAATTAATAATGAAAATTCAGTTTCGTCCAAAGCTTCATCTACTCCTCTGTTATCGTCAAAAGCAGTTCTTCTGTGTACCTAATAATTATTTTTGATACAAGTGCTTGAAGTTATACTTTTGCGCACGAGTTGCGAAAATGCAAGGCACGAACGTAGCAAGTGCCTTTTTCGCAACGAGTGCGCAATAGTAGTTCACGCGCAAGTGTCATAGAAATATTTTTATCTACGACCACATGAAGAAAACATAAAAGAATGTCCTCTGAAGGGGTTAAAAAATTTGAAAATACATTTTCTTCAAACAAATATATACACAACGAATTCTAACTTCAGGTGGTGTGCAATCCGAAGAAATGCATTCTTCTCGAGGTTCTTCCATTTTTTTTTAATCACAACTAATCTAGAAACAAGATTAACGAGCAATATTTTTCTGTTAAAATCTGCAAACTAAAAAGTTATACAGAGTTAGACCCACTGGTAACTACTCAGATTTATTTTCACTCGGTTTCTCTACACAACACGCACTGTGCTCTGCTTTTAAACCACTACACCAGTTCAAAAGGTTTAGTCCTTTTGAGTCTTCTTACTAACCCACTTTGGTCCAGCAGCTGGATTGCTTCGACGTTATCGTGGATGTGGAGCCGTTCTTCGTGCTTCTTTGCAAATTTTCTTATCTTGTCTGCTACCATATCCACACCCAGCTCTCTATGGAGGTCGCTATTTCTTACATACCAAGGAGCGTTGACAGTACCTTGTTCTGGAATCTTTGTATGATTTCAATATTGCTCGCACAAGCACACCCCCAAAGTTGTATGCCGTATGCCCATACAGGTTTTAAAACTTGTTTGTATATCATCAATTTATTTCAAGTTGACAGTTCAGATTTTCTCCCTAACAACCAATACAATTTTCTATATTTGAGATAGCTCTTCTCTTTTCTTCTTTATATGCTCTTTCCATCGTAACTTCGCATCTAAGTTCATGCCTAGATACTTAGCCGTATTTGCATATGGGATACTTTTATTGTTAATAAATATTGGCATTCGACCAGTGTGTTTATTTGTAAAATTAACATGCACTGATTTATTTTCATTAAGTCTAATGCGCCAGCTTTTCGTCCATGCATTGACTTGATTTAGGGCTTCTTGAAGTATTTTGTTGGCTTCTTGTTCAGTTTTGCCACTTCCTTGTACACATGTATCATCTTCAAACGTGGCTACTGTAGTTTGTTATGTTACTGGTATATCAAAAGTGTATAGGAGGTACAGCAATGGGCCCAGAACACTGCCTTGTGGTACACCAGACTTTATTGGTCGTAGTTGTGAGTATTGATCTTCGCATCTAATACGAAACATTCTTCCACTAAGGTAAGAGTTTAACAGCAAGCTGTATTGTTTAGGTAGAAGTTTTTTAAGTTTATGTTCGAGTCCTTGATGCCAGACTTTATTGAACGCCTGTGCCACGTCCAAGAATGCCGCTGAACATACCTTCTTTTCTTCTAGTGCCTTTTCTAATTGATCCGTAAGTCTGTGGACTTGGTCTATTGTGGCGTGCCCTTCTTTAAGGCCAAATTGATGAGTGGGGATTATGTATTTTTCTACTACCGTGCGCTTTAACCCACTTTCCCGCACGCATTTTAGCTTTGAAAGTGTCACTTTCCCGCACTAGTGCGGGAAAGTAAAATTATGCAAATTTTGACCTTATTAGATAGTTTTTCACTTCGGAAGTTATAACTATTCTTACACCAGGTGAATAAATAGTCCATCAAATAAAATCTACATGTTTTCTAGCTTTTTGTTGCATTTTTAATTTTCTGAAAATATAAAATAATGAAAATATTTTGATATAACCTTGTACATTCTTCAAAGTAGTGTCATAAAACACCTATCAAACCACCCGGGCTTGATATAAGAAATATATATCAAATAAAATTATTTCATCTACAAATGACTTAAAATTGTTGCCGTCACCTTCATCGTCATCTTTATGTGACCTGCAAACGATGCCATCCTCATCAACGTCATTCACTCACCAGTTAACACCAAATAACTCCACTGGACCGGCAATTTTAAGTAATTCACAGAATGCAACAAATTGTGTTTCTGATAATAATATTTATAATAATAATTGATAATAATAATAATAGTTTTTGGTTAAAGGTTTGTATATGCATGTTAAAATAAAATAAATTTTGAAAAATGGGTTGATATACTTTTTTGTATATACGGTCGTAGAAAAAATAATGTTCCTAACTCATGCGTAAAGTGTCTTTCCCGCCCTTGACCGCTTGCCCGAACTCCGCTTCGCGTCGTTCGGGTCAACTGCAGTCGCGTGCGGGAAAGTATCACTTTCCGCACTTGTTAGGAAAATAACTATTTTCTTCAATAATGGGTTTAAGTCTTTTTGAGAATATTTTCTCAAAAAGTTTTGATATTACTGCGGTAACAGTGATATTGGTCTGTGTGACGAAACCTCATTCATGGGTTTCCCAGGTACATGTTTCCCAGGCACATGTTTTAGTCTAAATGTTGCATTAATTAAGTGAGCTAGTTTGACTATTGCTTTTCTTGGCAGATATTTGAAATAAGTGTAATTAAAATTTTAAATATAACAGAAAATATGTCTGACACTTCTGTCAAATTTACTGACAGCACAAAAGTTTATACAACAAACGACTAAGTTTAAGGCAGCTAGATACTAATTACGTAGCTAAAAAAGAGTGTTAAAATTTAAACCCCATTTAAAAAGCATTGGTAATTTAGGCACGCCTTTGAGTGTTATAATGAAAGTCCCATATAAAAAGCATTGTTCATTTACGCACGCTTTTTAACGTATATATAATGTATTATTTCACACATTTTTTTTGGTTCGTAAATGACTAGATAAAACATATTTTGTCACTTCTTTTCAAGATGTTATTGTTAAATAGACTCACCATAAGCTCTAATTGATTTTTTTCCAAACTGCTACCACCTTGAGACCTATCATTTAGTATGGTGACTTGAATATTTTGTGCTTCGTCTTTCATAACAATCTTAGAGGTTACTGGATAGTAGTTACTAGCTACTGGTTCTACACTGGCATTGTATTTATAATCGGGTCGGTTATTTTTAATTCTTTTCATCATTTCTCTACCGTTAGAATCTGTATAGAACGTGTTATTATTATCGAAATTACTGACTTCAAAACGGCTGATGATTTCGTTGCCATCGGCAAATCTTGAAAAAAGTAAATGAAATCAATAAAGTGAAGTAATGTACAGATCACCTAGATAAGTCTTTGACATGTGGCTGTGTAGTGTAGACGATTTTGAAGCTGCTACAAATCTGGATACGATTAAACTAAATTGAAGGACTTTTGTATCTGTATCTGTGAAGTAGGGAGGGTGAGTGTAGGCTCACAGCACTTAGGCCACATGACCCATTGCGTACATCCTCCCGAGGAGTTGTCCTCCTAGGTCATCGTCCATCCTGTACTTCCCAGGAAGATGGACAGGTCACTAGAGGACATTTCCTTTATATCGGCAGGTGTACGCCAAGACTCACGGAACATACACTCTCTTATTGACGATAACTCTGGACACTAGCCTGACAGTTTCATCTTCCTGTTCACACATCCTGCATAGAGGTGTGTCCACTAGCCCCATAGTATGGAGATGTTTCCTTAGTTGACAGTGGCCAGTCAGAAATCCTACTGTAAAACGTAGGTTTTTCCTGGTCATCGCCCAATATATCTTCGACGCCAGCTTACCAGGGTCGCCCAAGGTGATCCTGGCAAGACTGCATCCTTTGATTCCATCACATCTCTCAAGGGATTGAGCTTGGGTGTAACGTTTGGCTAGTTCCGCAATTGTCGAATAAGTCGTTAGGCCGTAGGTGTCACTGGGTCCTTTTTAGTCCAGCCGCTT
>CAJUYH010001535.1:0-48130 GCA_910591685.1 Galerucella tenella | reverse complement strand
TCTCGTTTCCTTTGGAAGTTACAATTTATTTTAGTTTTAGGGGTGACGTTTCAACCCTTGTTCCCCATCGTAAGCAAATTTCCTTGGAACAGTGTATTTTTATCATTACAATGCATCTACTATGCAAATATCAACTTGGCTTCTCGTTTCCTTTGGAAGTTACAATTTATTTTAGTTTTAGGGGTAACGTTTCAACCCTTATTTTCCATCGTAAGCAAATTTCATCCAAACAGAGTGTCCTCTACACCAATACACCCCCACCGATTGAATATCAAGGTGGCTTTTCGAAATATGAATCCGATTTAACCTAATATTCTGCACGCCACTGAAACCGCGAATTGAGCAGTTCTCAACATTTTTGCAGCTAAAATTGGCTGCTATCTTCACACCGGTGTTGTGAAGGGTGGTTTTTAAAGGTTGAAAAGTTACTTAATGCACGTGACACATTTTTTTACAACAGAATTATTGAGCAAATCCCTATTAGCATTAATTATTTTTCTCTTGTCAAAATTTTTTTTTTAAATATAACTAATAACAGTTGATTTTTAAGGGTTGAAAAAGTATAAGATTGTATTTTGAAATGTATAACAAATTCATTATTTTACTCATTCAAACCAATTTTCACCTATCTTAAGATTTATAATGCTATTTTTTAATTTTTGACATTCAGGGGTAGTTTTCACCCCTAATAAACAATCAGGGTTCGTCGGCATGACATGATATATGAAGCAGAGGGTGAGTTGAGCCTAATCACAAATTTTTATGCAAATCAATCGGAGGCGAAATCATTTTTTGAGGATTCGTGATTTTTTTTACATTAAGCTGTAACAGGGGCTGCTTTTTAAGGGTTGAAATATGATGAAATTGTATTCCAAAGCTTGAAACAATCATTATTCAACTTATACAAACCAAATCTTACCCATTTTCAGGTTTAAAATGTTATTTTATGATTTTTGACAAATAAGGGTAGTTTTCACCCCTAAAAACCGTTTAACGCCCTGCGGTTCGATATAGATTTTGAACCTTCGGCTATCACCTACCTTCTGTGAAAATTTCAAGTCAATCCATGCTGGACGAAAAAATTGCGAGGTTTTACCTTTTTTGAGCTCTATTCCCTGTACTAAGTGAATAAATGTATTTGTAAAACTATTACCTACCGATATTCGTGCTCCGCCTATGGCTACCACCTTCAATGAAATCCTTGTTAGTAATATCAAATGGAAACTTTATAAACACATACACACAGATGCCATTTTGATAAATGGTTCTGAATGTTTGAAGTTAAAACAAATTCAATTTCTTCGTTTTCATTTTGATTTATTACAATTGTAGATGATGGTAAATCCAATCGTATTCAATATATTTTATTCAACCAGGATTAGGTGTTATCCACAGAAACATATATTCATCTGCATCTTGAAATAGCAATAAATCTGAAACAAGGATTGTTGTATTTTGCATAATTGTTGTATGATAAATATTGTATACCTACTTATAAGCAATTCATCGAAGAAGAACGTTAAAAGTCAATAAAAAAAATTTCAAGCTGGCTGATTTGAAAATGGAAAGCATCTTTTTAAAGCTTAAACAATCCTGAAGGCAACTATCGTTATACCAGTAGTTGAAAAAGTGAATCTTGTCCATTCACGAGCCGTTTGATTGCAAAGGGAGAAGCAAATGGCCGGAAGGACAGCCTGTAAGCTAGTGTCCTTACCGAAGAAAAGCCCGCAGCAAAAGTGTTATCGTGGAATCTGATAGTTGACGAACTCCTGTATGGTTAGACTTACCTCTGAATATATCCAGCTCAGAATGTGCTGATTAGTCATGACACCCTGTATAGTACACCCACTACGAAACCTTGGATTAGTAAATGTAATCTTACCATCAAATTATTGATAATCTCATATATTGATAGTATATTATGCAACGATCATGTAATGATGGTTATTAATACACGAGCATTAACCGGGATTCGAAACAAGCCGAAGGCTGGTTTCGTATGGTTTATGCGACTGTATTAATAACCAATACATGGGAGTTGCGTACGCTATTTTTTCTACTCCCGATAAATAAACAAAAACCATAAATGTTATATTTTTATTGAACACAAGGTTAGTTTCGAACCCGGAACTCATACTGTAGTCTAGTCCAAATTGTGCGCCCCACGAGTTCGGTCTATGAGTTTGCTCGAAATTAATGAAATATACCTATCATGCATGAGTCGAATGGAAAATGTAATCATGAAATTTTTTTTTAAATGCAATGTTAGATAGATACTTACATTTAAAAATAAAAACCGTTCATCGGGTGCTTCGTAGATAAACTTTTTTATTTGTTCAGGTGAAAATACTTTTGCTTTTTTTCCAACATATCCTTCGGACTTTCGCTTTAATAAAGCTTGTAGTTTCTCATATTTAGAAATGTCTATATTATGGTTTATATTTACAAACGTTTTTATTATTGAATAATGTGTCCATGTACTAGATGATTTCATTGTTTCCATCAATTCTTGAAAATAAGCAATTAAAACATTTTTGGAGAATGAAATATTATTTGTATTTCTCCCTATCATTTTTTTCCAAAATGCAATAGTTTTCGAGATAATCGCATCCAAACGTCCCCTCGCTTACGCGGCTGCACTACCTCTATAAATGCTACCGTCTATAAAATTAACTTGTAAACCGACGGACAAATTCTTCCATAACTCGGTCAAAAATTAATATTTTTAGATGATTTAAAGTTCATTGTGATGGGAATATCCGTAGGTATCAATATGTGTACCTTAAACCCCGTTCTCGCCCGTCGAGGACATTGCAAAAAGTGGCCAATGTTATTTTTTCCCAATATTTTGGCCTCTTCCATTAAATCATTGACATTTTAGTTTATTTATTTATTTGTATTTTTCAGTCGTTTTCGGAGTTCTCACAAATCTTTAAAATTTTCCCGGTCCCTGGAAAATGAGTGGATGGTATTCCGAATAAAAATATTGGTTCAGAGAGTAGACATAGTAAGCTTTCAAATGGTGTGCATTTAATAACAAAATAATTGAACATTAGTTCTTTATTTTCGCTTGTTTACAAGATTTGTGAGAACTCCGAAAACGACTGAAAAATGCAAATAAATAAATGAACTTTTTATTGAAACGCAACAAAGATACTGAAAAAAAAATTCCAGGAACATTCAGGACCTCCCCAGACCCCATTTAAAAGAAGAGGAAGAGGCCAAAATATTAGGGAAAAATAACATTGGCCACTTTTTGCAATGTCCTCGACGGGCGAGAACGGGGTTTAAGGTACACATATTGATACCTACGGATATTCCCATTACAATGAACTCTAAATCATCGGAAAATATTGATTTTTGACCGAGTTATGGGAGAATTTGTCCGCCGGTTTACAAGTTAATTTTATAGACGGTAGCATTTATAGAGGTAGTGCAGGTGCGTAAGCGAGGGGACGTTTGGATGCGATTATCTCGAAAACTACTGCATTTTGGAAATTTATAGAGACCATTTTTGTAGATAATTTAACGACTTTCACTTTTTACCTGAACAGAAATTTTCCAAATTGCATATTTCGGGAGATAATGGCGGGAAACCGTTTTTTGGGGGGCTTAAGGGCCATATTGAACCCTTAGCCAAGGCGCAATCTTGGAGAACCTTTCCTCCCTTTGAAGTACCTGTCAAGACCTACAATTCAAACCAAAAAAAATTATTGGACAAATATATTGATAGGTTTTCCCCTTCAGTTACTGGACTAAGTAATCAATGGAAACTATAATTATTGTTACCTATGCTTCTGATAAGAAGATATAAAGGTATTTTAATCGTAATTGGACATTATTTAACACGTAATATCTATGTATTATATTATAATTTCCTACAATGTGTCGGAAAAAAGAAACTATAAGTATTTTAAAGAGAACAAAGAAAGCTCATTATATATTTTGGAGATTGCTTGATTGCCGAAAAAAGTATTATTTCAATAAACTTTTATAGACTTTACCTGTTCCGTGAAATTAAATTCCATGTCAGGTCAACATTCAAGTCAAAATGGATGAGATACCTACTACTTAAAGGATGAACACTTGATAATTTAATATCTTGACGTATCAGCTTGTAAGCAATTCATTAAAAGGGTATCTGAGTAATTAATTTTGTCACATTAACTGACCGCATAATTCAGGGTCCTTTCAAAAATACCGACCGCCTTATATTTTTTCACATCATCCTTTCAAGCGGTTAAGTTTAACATTTAAAATTGTTCAAATCTGAGTTGATTGCCGCCATTTGGCAAATATGCGTTCCAATTTTTTCCATTCCAAATGATTATTTTTTTTGTTTGTATGCATGCAGTGGCGGTGGATTTTTTCAACATTGTTATTTTTATTATTAAACATGCCCAGAACACTCTAATGGAAATGACAGTACATTGGTTAGCAGTTGACCCACAGGGGGAGCTATACGCATTGCATCAATCAGTTAAAATTGAAATAAATAGTTTTGTATGTCATAATTATTATTTTAATTTTCAAATGAATCCGATATTGTTCATTTTTAACTCAATTTCGATTGCTTAATTTAAATTCAGCCGTTGGTAGCAGAGCGTGGTTTTCTTAAACGATGAAGTTGAACAAAAATATAAACAAAAGGAGAATCGACAATGGCATCTCCAAATTATCGCATTGAGCCTCTAGCGAAAGACAATACGTAGAATGTACAAGAAAAAGCTGTATTGATGGAAATCAAACTTGTGGGGATATGTGAATGGTATCCAGGTTAAAGCAGACAATAGCCCTGAAGCTGAAGCAAAATATAGTTTGGAGCAAGAAAAAATAATAGTCATGAGGATTAATCGCAAGGGGCTTTTTTCGATGAAAATCGTTATTTTAATGATGAAATTATGGTTTTAAATTTGAATGCAACGAATGTGGAAAGATGGGCCCAACTAGCAAAATGAAATTCTAAGAGGACTCAATTGTTGTATAACAGTTGAATAGCGTTGTTTTAAGGACTGATTGTTTTTATTAAGCCTTTTGTTGCGATAATTTCGGTTTTTCGCAGAAAATTGTTTTATTAAATGATTGTATAGTGACTTTTACAATATATTCTATGATGAATTATACGATTATTTCTTTTAAAATGATATAATACCTTATAAGCAAGTTTATACAATATCGAAAATATCATTTTATAAGACTTTTATACCTATTGTATAAGAGTTCTATAATATACTATATAGCTAACAGCTACAACATTATAAAATAGTTACTTAAACTTGTCTTATTGAAGCTATATAATGTTGTATGATGAAATAAATATTATATAGCATTCGATTGCCTTGCATTATAAAACACTTTTTAGTTGTATGGTGCCTAAATATTCTTCGTTATAAAACAGTTATCATATACCGCTCCATTTACCAATAAAATATTGTTTAAGGCATTCCTTTGGGATAAAATTGTTGTATTATAAATCAACATGTTTAAATAAGCAATTCTTGTATCGCTATCGCCGCCATTATGAGCAATTGAGTTGGAAACATGAAACTATATTGAAAAATGTGACTTTATCTTCATTCAGACAATTATATTGTTAAAAAAATATCCATATGAAGTTATAAACTATTAAAATCATAAAATAAAAGTATTTTAGGACATTCTATTTTATTATCATTTTCTTTAAGTATCTACTTGAACTTGACCAGAATTGAAGCGCTTCATTTTCTTGCCAAATATATCTATAATATATCAGTAAGATTTGCAGCGCATCAAAATTTGTGCTATCAAACCATCCAAATGAAATTATAATTTTCACTATCGATTTCCGCCCAAGCGGCCCAAGTCGTTTTGATAAGTCTCCATTTTTACAAATGAAATGTAGGATACACGTTCAAATTTAAATATAATTTGGTTCTGGAATTCTTCACTGAAAATTGAAATGCTTTTATAAACTGCTATATATTACAAAATGTTCCCATTGTGCTCCAGATAACAGCATTATAAAAAACTATATTGCATTATACAACCATTTTGTGAGACCTTCATAGTGCGGCTTCAATCCCATCTTATAGATGTGACTACATGACACACTATTAAATCATTTTATAGTAGCTGTATAAATGATTATGAAGCAGTCGATTCATAGTTGTATAAATGTGTATTAAACAGTCATATAAGAGTTGTATAAACTCTTAAAAGAACTGTTATACAATCGAACAGTTGTATAAAAATGGGCCCTTTTTAGTTGTATAAGGATCATTTAATTGTTTTGTAGACTATTATAAGAATTTTAGTATCCTATAAGATATATCTTGTAGCTGTTTATACAAACCTTATAGAATTCAAATTGCTACTTGGGAGGTCATTCTTATTATGAACAACGATACATAAAAATGGATAGGAAAGGAAGAAAACTAAAGAAGAACTTCAATAGTTGAATAGATTTGGCTTTTACTAATACTAAACGATGAAAAAATAGTTATTTACGTATTTAGTGGGATATGGACATTATTAACGCACGCATGTGAAGTTTGTACCTATATCATGGAATTGAAAAAAAAATCAATCCAACGTATTTTTAATAATATTGACTGCAAACATAAGGTACTGTGACTTTTGTGACCGTAGCAACAAAGAAGAACAAAGCTGTGGAAATAAAATAAATCAGTTATATCATCAAATTGTCAAAGTTTAATGAACAGAAATCTATAAAAATCAGTTCAAGCAAAGACAATCTCTTTCCGGAAATTGAAAATGCAGCTTCCAGTGTTATTTTAAATATTCAATTCTGGTATTAGTATTTTTCTAGATTCTCATGATCGCACTAGTGCGTCATTATAAAAATGATAATAATGTCAAATCGTACCCGCCCAAGTAGCAATTTAAATCCTATAGGGTTTGTATAAACAGCTACAAAACAAAACAATTATATGATCCTTATACAACTGAAAAGGGCCCACTTTTATACAACTGTTTGGTTGTATAACATTTCTATTAAAAGTTTATACAACTCTTATATGACTGTTTTATAATCATTTATACAGATACTTATAAAATGATTTAATAGTGTTTTATGTAGTCACATCTATAAAATGGGATTTAAGCGGCACTATGAAGGTCTCACAAAATGGTTGTATAATGCAATATATTTTTTTATAATGCTGTTATCTCGATCACAATGGAAACATTTTGTCATATAGCAGTTTATAAAAGCATTTCATTTTTTAGTGAAGAAAATCAGAGCCAAATTATATTTCAATTTGAACGTGCATCCTACATTTCATTTGTAGAAATGAAGACTTATCAAAACGACTTGGGCCGCTTGGGCGGACATCGATAGTAAAAATTATAATTTCATTTGGATGGTTTAACAGCACAAATTTTAATGCGCCGCAAATTTTACCGATAGATTATAGGTATATATTTGACAAGAAAATGAATCGCTTCAATTCTGGTTAAGTTTCAAGTAGATACTCAAAGAATAATAATAAAATAAAAAATCCTGAAATACTTTATTTTCATGATTTTAATAGTTTATCACTTTATATGGATATTCTTCCACAATATAATTCTCTAAATAATGATAAAGTCACATTTTTCAATACAGTTTCATGTTTCTAACACAATTGCTCATAATGGCAGCGATAGCGGTACAAGAGTTGCTTATTCAAACATGGCGATTTATAATACAACAATTCAACCCAAAGAAATGTAACCGAAATGTAACCGAACACATTATGCATTTTATTTTTATATAAAAAACAGATTAACAGTTCAACACCGACAAAAATCGCATGAGTATAGGTACGGCTCATCATCGTTCTCCACCTCAGCACAGGCTTCATGAGCCCAAAGTCGACAGTCCCGGCACATTACCCAACCGTCGTTCGCATTAGATTTAGAATACAGTTCTGTACAATAAATGCAAGCTTCTTTGTCATCCTTCTCATCTTCTAAACTGCTGTCCTTATTTTTATTTTCTTTCTTCTGTTTTCTAACCTTAGTGGTAGGTACATTTTTTATTTTTCTTTTTCTTAATCCCTACTTTCCTTTTTTCTTCTAAATTTAGCTTGCCATTCCATAGACAAAATGTGTTGCACCAACTCTTCTTGCTCAGCAGAGAAAACCGGTCTGTGACGCCCTAGACCCTTTTTTGCTGCATCTAATCGTTCGAGAGATCCATTTTTTATCTTTTTCACTCGGGCTTCAATAATTGTCCGAGGCATGTGTTATATTATCTCAGGTCCGACGAACACAAAATTGTTTCGAAGCCTTAAGGTAACCCATTCTTTTTCCGAGAACCTCTTCCACCGCCTAGCGATCGGTTGTTCTCTTATACTTTCCCAACTCTTACTTGGACTAAACGGGATAGTTTTCCTGGTTTCCTATATCATTGCACAGTTATACTGATCTTAAATGGGACAAAGATATCCAGAATATCCCCATAGGGCTAATAATATCAAAGCTACTATTTGTAAAATCTTCTTCTTTTTTCTATTCATATATATTAAGTCAATCACTAGATAGGGCACTATTTGGACTAGCCAAATATATATCAAGTATACATCATGTCAAAAGTAACTTCTGTCATTCTGATGATGATATTTATATCGAAACAATTGTCAATTTACTTGCAATTTACAGATTTTTACAAATATATTGTGGAGTCATTTAAAAACAGTTAGTTTCATTTAAAACCATATGGGATAGTATCCAGTTCTACCCGACCGCTTGGTATCCCATTTTGCCCGACTGCACGTTTCAAAGTTTTTTTAAAAAAAACTAGTTATCATATTCACAAATAATAGTTGAATATTCACAGAATCTTGAAAAATAATCACTATTATTTATTTTCCTTGTTTAAATTAAAAAAATCCTGATTAACTGCTGATAAAACTAAATAGCATAACCACACTTTTTTGAACTGCCACCTGCCACTCACCACAGAACACGAATTAAGCGGAAGAATCGGCTACTATATTTGAACAAACGTTATTTTTACCAAATTACACCCTTGGTTGCCAGAAGGCATTGCTTGTTTTTAAATATTGGCTGGTATCCCGTTTTATCCGACTATCCTGTTTGGTCCAACTCTCCCCATTTTCATCTGGTTGACATGTCGGTAAAGGACAGCCTTAGTTCGGGTCTTAGACTATCATAATAATTTAGTGTTGCAAGGAAAAAAAACCTTCGCTTGTCGGCCAAAACTAACATGTTCGGCTCTTTCGCTTTGAATTTCCTTCTTCAAAATAAAATAACAAATAACAATGTGAGGGAAAAGCAGCCGTCTGTCAAATTTTGGACACCTCTTTTTCAAGGTAGTGTCAAACAGGGTAGGGGATCTCTGGAGGCGCGAGGGTGCTGCCACATAGGGAGTCCCGTCAGTACTAAAATATCTAATTCAGTGAGAAATGTAACGCCGTTAGTGGTAGTTGCAGGTTTTTCCACATATATTAGCGCTAACATCCTAACGCTTTATCTATGATCCTAACCTGACAACTGCCTGACGTGTATCATGAGTTTGTCAAGTTCGACAAGTTCTCGTCATAAAATACTTCAACCTAGAATTTTAACTGGGATCGGAGAGAATGTTTTAAGTTACGATGCGGCCAAACTGCAGAGGGCACTGATCATCAACAATCGTAATGTCAAGATGTCAAAATGGAAGGAAAAATAAACAAACCAAGTAAAAAACTTTGTTGTGTTCAGGTTTGCTGAGACAAAACGAGTGCTTAACATCGGTTTTTAAAACGTGAACCTGAAGTATTTGACTCCTGGCTGAGAAATATTAATAATGTGAAGTTACACTACATGCCTTCAAAACAAATATACCAAAATTCCCGTGTTTGTGTTAGACACTTTAGAGATGACTGTGAAGTACCAGGAAAAAGAGGCTGAAAAGAAAAGCTGTTCTCACTTTATTCATTCCAGGTAATTACCTAAATTTAATATTAGGTGAGATTAATTAATAATTATGATTCTCCTTTTATGGTGTAAAAAAGTAACCTAATACTATTTCAAGAGGAGATGATATGAATTTTCCAAAACTCATGAATACTAACAAGGATTCAACATTTGTTGATCCAATAATGAAAGCAGCTATATCAAATTTTGTTCTAAAAAAACGCTTTCAAAGGAGAAGACACTATAGAAATGAGTATGAGTATAGGTACTTCATACGTGACCCTACTTGTTGAATTGTTTAGTAACTAGATGCCAGACCACATGG
The DNA here is from genome assembly GCA_910591685.1 of Galerucella tenella. NCBI lineage: Eukaryota > Metazoa > Arthropoda > Insecta > Coleoptera > Chrysomelidae > Galerucella > Galerucella tenella. Next base: position 37,902 of record CAJUYH010001535.1, on the reverse strand, counting down.
ATGGAAAAATAACACAAAATACTTATATTTTAGGGATGAAAATAGCAGAATATTGGGAAATAATCAAGTTAGGTAGAATGTTGTGTGCTATGTATAGGTATGTGTGTTAGAAATGTTATTATCACTAAATAAATATTTAATTCCCCAAAGTCTTTTTATTTAAAGTATTCGTCGTTCACCATATACTTTTTTCTAGACACACAAATTATATATTGCAAACTTTACCTTCTGCAAAAATGTTGCATTATGTTGCTTCAACTCTTACTCTGCTGCGCAAGTTTTTTTGAAATAAATTGACTTTTTACCAAAAGAATACAAAGTGCAGCTTTTATGAAAATATTTAAATTATAACTGATAGTATTTCACCAAATCTTGCATCAACAAAAGTTTGCCAAATATTCTCTTATGTTCAGCTCTAATGCAAAATTTGGCGAAATATTATCAGTTATAATTTATATATTTTTATAAGCAGCTGAATTTTGTGTTCTCTAGGTAAACAATCGATTTATTTTTTAAAAAGATAAAATTCTCCATCAACTTGATATTTAAAATTCCCGCTGAATTTTATAGTTCCTGCGGCCAAACTTCAGATGGCAGTTAAAACAGTAGTCACTGCTGACAACATAGGAGTTACAATTCTAGGTTTAAAAACTATTTTGCTTATTTGTGTGTGTTGAGTATTCGTAGTTGGTTTTTATTGTTTATAGTGGAACTTTTATTTTAAGAGACAATGTCGAGAATATGTTTTGAGAAAGACTGTAATGTGAGGTGCACCTGGTAAGCTATGTCTTCATGAAAAACATATATGTTTCATTGAATGAAAAGTGACAAAATCATAGTTATTCTTCCATACAGCTTTGAACTTCTCAGCATTGTTGTTGAATTCCTAGCATTTATTTTTCTCCATGTTTGTCATAGAAATATGTGAAAAAACGTTCCATTTATTGTATACTTTTTTTATTCAATGAAATATATAAGCTTTATGATTATTGCTTTATTTTTCTCACTTCAGACATTATATGGTCCATTTTTTGACATTTCATTTAATTTTACTTCACTATTTGATTGTTATTATTGTAATATCAATCTAATGTTGAGTAACTTTAGATGAAATATCAAAAAATGGACCATAAATGTCATTTCGCAATAAAAGTAAAATTACAGTAATTTTGAATATGCCGCCAAAAACTGTAAAATTACAGGAATCTTCTTTTTCGGCTGTTAGCGAAGTTCACAACCATCTGATTTGTGTTAGAGGTACTGACGCGACTCTCAAGGTGGCGCCACCCGTACAAGTAGAGGGCGCCACGGGTCAGTTTCCCATCTATAAGTATTTTTTTATCTATGGTGTCAAATGTATATTGCGGGTCATTTGATTATCCATTTTTATGTGGCAACTCCACATGAAAACAAAAGAATAGAGGTATGTTATATAACAGTTACACTGTTCCACTAGATATTGTCGTGCATTCATTCTAGAGTATTCCATATTCACATACCACACACATTCCATGCGTGTTTGAATTTCGCGCGCGACCTGACCTATTTCACGGCGTCGCACATGTAATTAAGAACTGAATGAAAAATACATTCCTTGAAGTTATTTGATAATAATTATTATCGCATGCTTTCAAGTTCAAGCATATCACTTGTATGATTCATTCACACATAACATAACATAACATAGCATACATAACTCTAAGGAAAAAACCCAATTAGACACAGGGCAGGAAAAACAAAATATCAAAAGCAATGATAAAACTTAATACCAAAATACACTAATTAACTACAACAACAAAAATAGTTGTTCAAGGAAATGTCGCTTTATATGTAGCACAAAACAATAAAATAAATCGAATTTAGAATTCATCGTGTTAATTAGGATACAAGTGGAATAAGGCGGAGATTTCTTCGAGAATTGAACATCAAATTTGGGCAGTCGATTTAATCATGTATAGTCTTATATGCAATATATATGTTCTAATCTTATTAACATCCTGTAAGCTATTTTATACCTAATTAGGTACTACTTTGCTTGGGAAAATGAAAATTTCTCAAAAATTAATGAATTTAGATATGGGAAATGCTCGATCAAAATAAAAGTATGGTTGAGTAGATGAGGCTTTTACTTGATGACGATCTTTACTAAACGATGAAATGAAATAATTTAATTAAACTTTTAACTTAATATCATAAAATAAATAGCAGTTGATAATAATTACGATCCAAATTTAATAGACAATATCATAAATAAAAATATACTAAATCATACTCTTTAACAAGTATTTCCTTCTGATTAAAACATAAATAATCAATTTAAAAGTTGAGAATACTTCGGAATACCATCCTTGAAAATCACATAATTTTCAGAAACCTTAGAATATTTGTTTCAAAAACAATAACAATTTATCCAAATTCATTAGGGGAGACCAGGGCATAATGAGCACTTTAAGCAAGTTGTTTAATGAAGTCTTATCCGTTCACAGTAATAAATAGTAACGGTAAGGATTGTTTACCGGTCGCTACGCTCAGCCTCCAATTTTGCTGGAGACCGGTATTATCCTTAACGTTCGAGATGCTTATACCATTTTTGCGCGATCGTATTAAATTTCGAATAAAATAATTCGGAATTTATTCGGAATGAACCAAATGTCATAAGTGACAATAATATTTCTCGATCAGTTTAAAATATAATTTGCATTTTGGTGAAATTGTTTTTGCTATTTATTACTTTTTATATTGTTCTGTTCGGTTCTGCTCATTGGAAAAATATAAATAGACTTAGTTCCTTTTGTGTGATGAATGAAGTAATATATTATTTGGGACCACTTGAATGTATATAGTGCTAAGACGTCGGTAAGTAAATCACTTACCGACGTGTTAGACTTAGAAACCAGTAAACACAACCTAGATTCAACATTTTAACTTAACTCAACTTTTTCGTGGCACTCCAAATTTATCTGCAGCAGTCTTACACCTACTATTTGATTCAATAACTGCTTTAATAGCATTTTCCATAGAATTTTTGGCCCAAGATTGCCTATCACTCTTTTTTTTATGTACGTACCATATCTCATTTTTCTGTAAGAAAAAAACAGTCGTTTAATTTAAATTATATTTTTAAGTAGCATGGTGCACAATGGGCAGGTGCTCATTTTACCCCATCCGTCATGCCCCTGACGACATTTTGTAAATAACATGAATATATCATAAGTAATCAAAGCTTATTAATTCATCTGAACACTTTTAATAGAACTAATATACATACCTTTTTGTAACTGATAAGTCAGGAATCTCCAGATAATCAATTACCAGGTCTATTTTCGGTTCAAATTTTGAAAATTTGCATATAGAACCTAAATCCCTCAAATTGAATCTCTAAGAAGCTTTTGAGATAAATAAAAACAAATATTTAGGTAGGTAATCTTCCGAATAGATATCAACAATTCTCTCTTACTAAACCTTTTTACCTAGAAAAGTTCCGATATGGTTGTTGTGAATGATTTTCCAGGTAAACTTGTTCAATACTTTAGTTAAAATCCCATATTAAGACACTTTTTGCTTTCTATTTCCAATAAATAAATGTAAATAGATTATAATACTTATCTCAAATATAATGAGGATTTAAACTAATTGAATTGTTTCATTCCATCGTTTAGAAGTATGATAGTAGTACTTTTAGAAAATTATATGAAATACAAGGAGATGCTTCGAATCGGTAAAAACAACCCACTTCTGCCGTACTTCATAGACGGTCAAACTTTAAACTCGGTATGAAGAGAGACTTGTTATGGCAAACTTAACTTTTTTTGAACTTCGACGTCACTGTGGAGATCTTATAACAGCATTCAAAATACTGAAATTCAACTTCGGAAACCTTTTTGGAATATTTCCATCAAACCAAGACAACTGGCTCAGAGGACACGGGTTGAAACTTAAAAAATAAAATTTTGTGACCAGATCAAGACAAAATTTTCTGACTTATAAAGTTTTTGACACCTGTAGCAATCTTGATGATAACATTATTTCTGCTTCTTCCACCAATATATTTAAAAATAGACTGGACCGCCTCACATACCAATAATTTTTTTTAAATTTAATACTTTTTTTTAATACTAAAAATTGTACTTTTGTTTTATGATCCTGTATTTTTTTTCATTATTTTTTTTTCCATTTATGTATTAATTTGCTAGTAGGTAATTCGTTTGTATATTATCTTCAGTTTTTAAGTAATATAGGGACTTGTCCCTCTGCCCTTGTTCATATGTAATGATAATAATAATATTAGTCAGTTAACAGGACAACACAACCAAGAAGAGAGGAAGGGAGAGGTCTAGTAGACATAGTTAATTTACATAACAAACAAATATCGAAGCTCCAAGAATTCTTTCTAGGCAAAGCTCAAATATATGAATTTGATGAGCTGGTTGCAAAAGCAGATAAAAACTATTCCCCCTTAGATCTTGTGAGCCCTGATAATAAACTTAAAATCGTTACAGACTCTGACAAACAGGCGGAATGGGCACAGGAAGCGCTTCATGGTCGACATCATCACGACCTCAATCAACCTCATATCGACAAAGAAGCATCAAATAAGTGGCTCTCTGATGGAACATTATTTCCAGAAACAGGAGGATTTATGATGGCAATTCAAGACCAAGTAATTGATACAAACAATTACAAGAAATTTGTCATAAGAGATCCAAACATCGGTTCGGACAAGTGGAGAAGGTTTCAAAAAACAGCAGAGACGTTACAACACATTACGTCGGGATGTTCAGCCTTAGCTACCATTGATTACCAATATTCTAGACAAATACAACGAGAAAATTGCAAAATACACCGATCTTGCAATTGAGGTAGGACAGATGTGGCATGCAGGGAAAATAGAGGTGGTACCGATCATCGTTTCATCTACGGGACTAATTCCCAAAACTCTACAAGACAGCCTTACCAAACTAGGTCTTCACAAAACACATACATCGATCTGCAGAAGGCTGCCATTTAAAATACCTGTCACACTGTCCGTAAATTTCTAAATATGTGACTTCCGAGCCTAATCCCATTTGCGTTTACACACGCTCGGGATAGGTGAACATTACCAGCAAGTGCTGATCAAGTGTATACTTAGAATGATGATAAAAATAATAATAATAATCTAAAATTAATGAGAAAATGATGTACTTGAGTCACCATATATTTGATTTATTTAGTATTTGCGAAAAATTTGGGTTTATAAGTTTTGATAATCATTTGAAATCTTCGGCTCGAATAGACTATTATTCTTTTTTCCCCTTCAATTATACAGGGCGTTGAATTTGTGACGACTTTGACAGGAAATTTGAAATACCACCCATAACAAATCACAGCCTCATATTTAAAAAATTGAGAGGGGTCACAAAGTAAAACTTATAAAGACAGTCCCCTTTATATAATTTTTGACATATTTTTTCATAATAGTGAAGCCTTCATAATTATGTGGGGTGAATTGAAATGCTATGTATAATTTTTGGTTTTCCATTAAAAAAACAATAATTTCCCCCAAAGATAATCAAGAGCTAAAAACACTGAAAGCTTTCTGGAACAAAAAACTCTCTGTATTCCGAAATAATTTTAAAATAGGTTCTCTGAAATTGTTAATGCTGTCCTTTATATTATTCATAAAGTAGCAGGTGTATCCTACCAAACAAGGATTGTAATTTATCTACTATCCAGAACTATCCTGTAAGCACTTTGAATTTATAGCGGTAACGGATGACTAGGTTTGTAAATATTGCATAAATATACAGAAATTATTCGTATCCAGGCAGTTTATTTTACATAATACATAACCTAATACTGGACTTTCCGGATCAGTTTTTAATAGAAGTGGCGAGGTTGAAATGCATAAATTATCACCAAATAAAAACTTGGATAAAGTGCACTTTTCATGAATTCAATATTCGCCCTAGCACTTTCGCATCTTTTAGACCCTCTGAAAAACTGATTCAACACCTTCATCATCAAAGGACGCTTGCTTTTTCTAAGGAACTTTTTAAAAACGTTAATTAGAGTATATAGAGATAAATAAAGTCACATCTAGTATCTGTTGTTTAATATTGGTTTCTTGACACCCTATCTATATGAATGACCTGAGATCTGGTATTCAAAGCTTAGCAATACGTTTGGTGAGTTTATCATTCGCTCTCCCAGATAGAGTGTGTAAAAAAATTCTTCAAGTTTGAGATTGGCGCTTGTGTTTGAACTAGTGTTTAACATACTGATCAGCATTACATCATAGAATACACCAGCCAGACAAGAAACGAAAGCCGGCGTAAATCCTTTGATGTTTAGGGGGCAAAATTTCGTGACCTTCAAACTGACGTTGACAGATAACGGATCAAGTTACACTGACAAAATTGTTCAAAAAATGTGAATTAAATGTTAACTACACGCAAAAAAGTGAAACCAAAGAATCTCAAATAATAATTGTTTATTTGTATGACTTGTTTCGACAAAGTTTCAATTGATCAACTCAATTTATGAATTGTTTGAGTTAATTCATTAGCTTAACAAATATTGTGAAAAATATATAAATATTATTAAAAATAATGAGCTATTGTTTAACCAAATGATTCTTATTTTCTATATTGTTATCGAAATTATGTATAAGTATGTTTCTATGTAGCACTATAGTAGGATAGGCTGAGTCTGAAAACCAATAAAATAATAATAGATTATATATATTTATAATATCAGTTTACAATAGAAAGAATTTCAGTAAATGATGATAAAAAATTACAATAAGTATGGTGCTTGGATATAAAATTTTCATTATTTATATATTTAAAATAAACAATAAACAATAAAATCACATGTCATTGACATCTAACGGGCTTAAAATGGCGACTGTCAGACATGCGCACTCAGAAAATGGATTGTAAAATAGCACAAGCTGGCACAAGCTTCGCTTCTTGTTGGGATGGTGTATTTTGTGATTACATTTTCCATCCTACCAGTGAGTTTGTGACGTACTAATACTAATCAAATTCACGTGTTGTGATGGAAATCAGTAGTATTCTTTCTGTTGTTTACCGACAAATTTTTAATGTGAATGTCAGTAATTGACGTCTTTGGAATATTTAAATAATAAATAAAACCAATTAGTTTGAAGTAAACAAAAATATACATACAATATATTTCACATGACTGAAGTCAGAAAATAGTTATTTTCCTAACAAGTGCGGAAAGTGATACTTTCCCGCACGCGACTGCAGTTGACCCGAACTACGCGGAGCGGAGTTCGGGCAGGCGGTCAAGGGCGGGAAAGACACTTTACGCATGAGTTAGGAACATTATTTTTTCTACTTGTTGCATTCTGTGAATTACTCAAAATTGCCGGTCCAGTGGAGTTGTTTGGTGTTAACTGGTAAGAAGATGACGTCGAGGAGGATGGCATCGGTTGCAGGTCACATAAAAATGACGATGAAGGTGACGGCAACGGTTTTAAGTAGATGAAAGAATTGTATTTGATATATTTTTTTCACATCAAACCCGGGTGGTTTGATAGTTGTTTTGTGACACTTCTTCAAAGAATGTACAGGGTCATATCAAAATATCTTCATTATTTCATATTTTCAAAAAATTTAAAATGCAACAAAAAGCTAGAAAAGATTTGTAGATTTTATTTGATGGACTATGTCGTAAATATTTATTTACCAGTTGTAACAATAGTTATAACTTACGAAGTAAAAAACTATTTAATGAGGTCAGAATTTGACTCTTTCAAAACTAAAATGCGTGCGGGAAAGTGGGTTAAAACGCACGGTCGTAGAAAGAATATATTTACTTCAATATATTTCAAATTCGTTGTACCGTATGTTGGGTTCATTGAGTTTTCATAGGCATTCCCGTACAATTTTAGAACCAATTACGCGGGAGTTCAATGCTTTAATGTCTGCTGAACTATCCGACATGATATAAACAAGTGAGTGCGTGGGTAATTATAGTAATTATACTTGTATGTTATTGGAATGGATTAAAATAATTTTTTTCCATTTTCGTCTTCGAAATCGGGTTTGATATTCGCAAAACGTCACTTTAAACACTAGTTTTTAAAGTGGGAAAAGTCACATCTCGTTTATCTTATGTCTATTAAACATCACATCAAGTATATCTTCTGTAATTTATAATCAATATTCCATGATGATTTTGTAGCTCTGTGTCATTTTATGATTTCAATTTCCGCTCTTTAAATACTTCAAACTGTTAAAAATGTTCAAAAGTTAACGACAGTTTACCACAAATAGGGGAATATTTTAAATTCGATGTAATTTTAAAAATTTTTATGATTCTGTAGTTAATTGTGATTTTTAATTTGGTTTTTTGTATTAAATACTTGACGAGTATCGCACTGATGACGGCTTAACAGCCGAAAGCGCTTTGCTATTTTCAAAATTAAAAATTTCACACAGAATACAATGTTTCCTTGACTTCATTTTATTTTATGCAATAACACGTCAGCCATTGCCTGTCATCTTGTGAATATAATCAAAATGATATAATATAATTACTTATGTTTCTTTTTCCTGCGATCGTAGAAAAAGTATAGTAAGCACCTAGTGTCAATAACATATTTAGTCAGTCGTTTCATAAGGCACTACCGTGAGTAAAGGCACTCGTTTAGCTTCGCTCCTCTCGTGTCTCAGAGAACTCGGGACTAAAGTAACAATTTTGAAACTTGGCACTTAATATAATATTGAATCTTTGATCTAAAAGATGGTGATCCAAATGATAATCGCCTATTTGAAATACTCATGTTATATCAACGTTGTAGTTCTCATTTCATTGTTAAGAATTACCAAAATACACCGTGTTGTCTAAATCAAGATCCCTCAATGCAATAGCGGTTTTTTATATTCTTTCCGAAAAATGACAATGTGATGTTGAAAATGACCACCACGAACTTCCTAACAAATATTCTACGACTAAATTTTTCTCTGACATTGTGAAACATCTATTCTGTATGCGGCATTGACACTCGTCGGTATCGGTATGTTAACAACAGCCATCGGTTGCGCGGCCGACGGGACTAATATAACGCTATAAGCATAAACTATACAATTCATGTTTACCTCCTCAAAAACTCGAAATTTAGAGTCAACTAGCATTGAAGAATTGATCCGGCGTTAACATATATCTCTTTTTTTCCAAGTCTCAAGGATAGGATAAGTACAGATATTAATTATTTTGATGGAGTAACTTGTTCTATCAAAACTAAGCGTTATTATATCGCTCAGAGGAATCATTTGATTCAGTAGGTACATGAAGAGCCATTCAAATTTTGCTGCAGGAAAATTTTGTGGAAAAGATGGGAAGGACTTATAAAACACTAGATTAGACACTATACACAATATAGTTACTCTTCAAATATTAAAAAGTCACTTGAATAATCCGCAATTCCAGCCAAACATCAACAAATAATGGAAGTTTATTTTCAACGAAAATCGATAACGGTTACCGTGGGGCTCATTAGATCACGGTATGTCGATTCTAATAGACTTGAATTCGCGATATCGGTCGGTGAAAAGGTATACAGAATGCCGCACATGCGACTTACCGACGGCTGTCGATAACTGAGTCTTACCGATACCGATTTCTCTCCGAAACGAGTTACAGAATAGCGCTCCTGGAATTCAAGTTCATTCAGGGATCCGGGAGCCGTTTTATACTCTTCGAATTCAGAATATCCGAATGAAAAAACTTCTTCAACATATTCAGGTACATGGGTCTATCAAGATTTTCTTCCAGAAAAAATGAGACCTATAATTATATGCCTATACAGACATTAAGCTTCTGGCGGAGCTGTGTTTTTCAAGCATTCGGTCATATTATCTCGATTGTTCACAATTATTAATGTACAATCGTTCACATTGGTTACCTACTGATCAGTGATTCGCACGAGACTCTCGTTTTCGAGAGTCTTGCATGGTCTCGTCTCGTTGGACCAGACGAGACTTTTGTTGGTCTCGTCTCGAGTCTCGTGCATGAGGTGTCGCTTCTCGTGCGAGAGTCTCGCAGGTGAATATTTAAATGGGACCAAGAGGTATATCGAACCGCTGTCGAAGAGCAGCTTAGGGCTTAGTTGGTTGATGGGGGTGCAATCACTCTCATGTTATTTTTTTTCTCCCTCTTCACCCTAGAAACGATTCTTAAAGTTTCTTGATATTTCTTTCCGTTCACGAGGTACAGCCCATTGCGAGTCTTAAAATTGACACCCTGTATAGATGGCACCTAAAAATTTAATTATAAAAACAAGGCGTACAACTAATATCACTAATTTAAGCAAGGTAATAATTTTTATCGAATGTGATTAGGAAACAATTAATAACAAACGTTTTTGGTTTTGGTGAACGATTTAGTTCCTCTAACAAAAATTTATTGATAATTCCTCAACATGAATGAAACATACAAAAATAAATTTAATTATCGTCTATATTTTTCAGCTATGACAGGTAAGTGAATATGTCGTTATTTTTTATTTGAAATTTGCATAGAGTGATGTTTTCAAAATGTTAGTAATATTAACGAAACACTAGAAACATTATAGTACACAACATAATAAGTATTGCGATAGGCACTAGTAGAAAAAAAGCGATCCATTAGGGCAAACGTACTATACTTTACTCACGATCACTTACAGTGTGTCAAAAAAGACGAGAAAACTAGATTCAAAATGTTGTTTAACTTTTAGTGTTTCGAAGTTTTTGGGTAAAGTTCCATTCAACAAAGTTGCACTGAATCCTCATTATTTATTTTTTCAGCAAATGCTCTCTACATAACAGCGGGTAGTTCGATGGTATGGACGTCTCCAATATTACCACAACTTTCATCAAATGATACATCAATAAATCCCTTGGGAGCACCGATAACTGTTCTACAATCTTCACTGCTAATGTCCATAAACCCAATAGGAATCCTTGTAGGTAGTGCCTTTTTGGGAAAGGTACCGGATATCATTGGAAGAAAAAAAACGTTGATGATAGTTGCCGCAGGTGTATCAGTGTTTAATGCAGCATTATACTTTGCTATAAATTTGTATCAATTTATTACTTTAATTTCATTAGCAGCCATCAACCAGTCTTTGTTGATGACTGTAGTGCCAACGTACACATCAGAAGTAGCTGGAAATCACAATAGAGGTAGCTTGGGATGCCAGCTGTCGTTATTGCTTATTATTGGACAATTTCTCGGCTACGAAATCGGTGGTATAACAACAGTCAGTTCGTTTTTTTTATTATGCGCAATACCCTCATCTATAATTTTGATTGCAACTATATTTATATCGGAATCTCCGATTTATTACATTTTAAAGGGGGATAAATATCAAGCAGTAAAAGTATCAACTAAATTAGGGCAAACTACCAAATTGTGCGAGATGGAGATTGTAAGCATTGAAAAACAGAGCATGCTCCAATCAAGTACTTCGCAAACACCAATTAATTGGAAAAGTATTTTTTCCAATCGCTCTGTAAGAAAAGGCTTCATTCTTGCCTTTGGAATGGTATGTTTCATGGATCCTGGAGTGATTATTATTTTAACTTCTATGAATACCATTTTAAATGATATTGGAGCTAATTTATCAGTAAATGTGCTAATTTTTTCAATTATGGCGATAAAATTATTTGTCGCCGTCTTAGCGATTGTGGCTATAGAAAAAATAGGCCGGCGACCTCTGATTCTCGTAGGGTTTTTTACGTGCGGCTGTGCAATGTTTGTCTTGGGAATTTTTTTTTATTTCCAATGTAATGAATACGAACTATCCCAACCAGTGAGGCTTATACCATTAATTGCTCTAGTATGTTTCCTTTCTGCATATGTAATGGGTATTGCCGCATCAACACCGGTGCTACGGTCGGAATTACTTCCCAATGAACTAAGATCAGTTGGATCTAGTATACTTATGTTTTTGGGTAGTGCAATTGTAGGAGCTGTTTTATTCATTCATCCTTTCATGGCTAGTTATTTAGGGTTACACTACAGTATGTTTATTTTCAGTTTCCTTTGTTATAGTGGATTTGTTTTTTTTTATTTATTGTTGCCTGAAACCAAAGGGAAAAGTTTTGATGAAATTGGTGAAATGCTGGCAAACTAGCCGTTAATTTGTTGTTTTATCGCATTTATTCCGGCAACGTTGATCAGGTAGCGATTTTCAGAGTGATACATAGTTTGTTAATTCTGCTGAACGTTCTAATCTTGTTATAACAACATAACCTAATTTTATTCGATATATGACTATAGTTACTAGTGGTGTTCAATTGTTCATTCATTTCCAAGATACGAATGTCTTCAAATAAAAATATGTTATGTCACTTTATATGTTTATTAACATGACATTGGCCATGAATGACAGTAAATGCAATATTAATCCCTCCCTTATAACTCTTGAAAGCAATGACGTAATAATAAAATAAAAACTTGTACAAAGGAAATTGTACTATCGCCACTAATGGTGACATGCCGCCAACTTCAATTGTGTGATAGAGGGCGTTACTAATTCCAAAATTTGTAATGGAGACTAAGGTTACAATTTGGAAGATATTTCAAATATATTTATGTTGATGATAACAATTAGGGATATCTCAATGCTATTAGGTTAATTATTAATTTTAGATTTTTGGACCTTAGTTTTTATATCACAAATTTCAAAGATGGTAGCGCCCTTTATCACACAATCAAATCCGGGTGCTTGCCACTATTACCAGTGATAATATAATTTCATCTATTTTGATCTAGCTTTTGTTGCGATATCGTAACTGATTTCTTTCCAGGATAACATCAATATGTCAAACACCTCACAACCACTGCTATCAAATAACACTAACTTCTCCTATTTCATACGTTAAATGTGGCTCGCCTGACGACGAATACGTACATGTCCTGAGCTTCCGACGTGTAACCCACGTTCTGCCTACCAGTGATGATTTTTCACTTCAAACGTCGATTCTTGTAACGCATGAACAAACATCAGACGGAATATTCATTTCCACAGATAAAATGGAATGGTTTCTCCGTAAACAGGCTGGACACACCGCTGAATCTTGCCCCAACTCTTCCCACGAGCTTCCTCCCCTGTTAAACAGTTCTGTCACTCATAAACCTTCCTTTTCAGCTCTCCCTGCTACTACTGATACCACTTCAGACAATCCTAAATCAACTTCTGAAGTACCACTCGCTCCCTCCTCTCCTGTACCTGGCGAAAAACGTCCCCACTCAAGAGGCAGCATTCCTGACTCCGCATCACCATCCAACACTCCTCTCGATAATACCAATCCAATGCCTCCTCCAGAATTCACAATACCCAATTTAAGAAGAAACATGCAAAAAAAAGAACCAAAATTCCTAAACTGGCTGATGATGAATGATGTAGTATAAGACCCGAATCACGTCCTATCATACAGAATCTCCATGACAAGTCTCCAGAGTCCTTTTCCCTCAATAGCACCCAGCTTATTGCGGTCCTCGAAAATACTTAGCGAGTCAGCGACCCTCTACCTGAAGCCAATCAATTTATCAACGATACTGCCACCCCACTGGAAGACTTATCCTTAATCTATTCTAATGTCACCGAAAGATCCTTAAAAAATCGCATTACTCGTACAACCAACAAAATTAAACTCAAACTACACCCCGAGCAAAACATTCATTCTGGGGAACCTTTTTCTGATGACGGTAGCATCACTGGACTCCTCTGCACTATCTCAGTCAATACCCAAGTAACACATTTCATTTACCAAGCGAATAATGCTAGATCGAAGCATATAATTCAGAAAAAATGATGAAGTTTGGCATATTCTAAGCATTATTTATAGAATAATTTCAGCCTTCCTTAAAAGACGTCTTATCTTGTTTAAGACTATCAAGTAGCAATGATTGCTAGTAGGTAAGTCCTGAAAAGTAGCCAAAAAATAGAGATAATGTCTTTAAAAAAATGCCAAAAAATGAATAGCCATATTGAAATTTAGTGTGGTCATAACATGCCTCTAAGTGCCTCAATTAGTGCCATTTATAAGCAATACTATTAAGTTTTGTATTGGAATTAATTTGGATTTTAAATGGAAATTAATTCCAGAAAAAAACCACAGTACTGCTAGCCTTGATGTGATTGTAAATCTCAATTAAGTTGAAAGGTTTCATGATATTTCAGAAATCATTATAGAACATGGGGGAAAAGATTGGAATAAGAATGAATGAAACATTACAAAACTAGGGAAATTTGGACAAACAGGTGCGTATTACGGGCGTGTACATAAAAGTAGTAACGCAGCTAAAAGTTACAACGAAATAACTATAGAAACAGAGAAGATCACCTTCCTTGGACCCCGCATCTTTATTGGCCTTGTCGTTGGGCTCTTTTTTAACAGGCTAATACCACTACGTCCTGGTGGAAAATTTTTTGTTGCTGTTGTTCCCATCCCATACCTCAGGAACAACACACAAAATTTTCTCTCCACTTTCTAAGGTGTATTACAATGTATTACTCATGGAGCTAGTATTGAGAGGAGTCGCTACGCCTATCATAAAAGTGGTATCGGTTTCGCCATTTTACTTCCACTTCTCTGTCAACTTGACATTAGTATTGTTTTGTGGATGTGAATTGGGTATTTTTGGATTTTCTTTTTGTTAGTGTCGTTTTTTTCTATTTTAATAATTTAACAATAATGGTTTCTTGTGCTTCACGAAGTTGTACAAGTAGAGACAGTGTAAATACGAAAAAATCATCAGGAACAATATATTATAGGTTAGTAAACAATCGAAAGGACTGTACTGGAATATATTTCTTTGTGCTTCAATAAGTTTTATTCAACTTCATATTATATTTAATGTTTGTAGATTTCTTAGAACTCCATCAATATAAGAGATATGTTGTTGATATTTGTAAAAAGAGGTTCTTGGCAGCAAACAAAATACCTACAGTGTTTCTATATTATCAATTTCACTGGTGAATATATGTTTATTGATTGAAAATTTAAATAGTCCGGCTCTGCCGACGACGCCATATTGCTCACATTACAATGTCACTCATGTGATACCACTTTCCTATTATAAGATTGTCGACTGTGTCATCTCCTCTTAATAGTAGCTCCATGGTATTACTCAAAACATAACCTCATAATAATCTTATTTTTCTCCAACTTTATAATTTTGAAAGCTTTCACAAAGCAATACAAACAGCTATCTAGCTTTTAATTCCATAAAGCTTCGTATTGGCTTAGAAAAATGCTTATTAAATACAATAAAGACATGGCCGAACCGTTTGCTCACGATAATGAGCAATGTTGCCATAGTTTTTATATCTATATATTCATATAGAATATCATTTGTTTTCAAACTAGGATACAAATTTCAGAAAATCTGGGAAAGATAAATCAATTTAGTCCATCACATATAATATTATCAATCAATCCAACTAATAATACTATGAAAAACTTTAATTTCAATTGGATGCATATAATTCATTGATAGGTATCAAAATTGAATATGACAACACCGTTATTCATAATGAAATAATTTAATTTATAAAGTTTATTTTGCTCACAGTTATCTCTGGCCCGTCTGTTTTCAGGAAGTATTTTATTCACATTCTACAGAAAAGTTAGGTTTGCAGAGATTTCTAATGGTTCACAATGATATTTTCCAATTTCAAAAACAATAAAAATTGTCATAATATATTGAAGGAGAGATCACATTTGACAATGTTTGTTTTTGTGGACACTTACATAAATGTTGGCATAAATTTCCTATATCAATCTAAAATTTATCCAAAACAAAACTTCAATACATTCTCACGAGAAATGTTTAACTGCGCATGATCATTCAAAGCGTTGAAAGCCATATCTGGACTAAACGACTGCTTCTTTATATCGCTTTGACATCCAATGTTGGCAATCAAATCTAATAAAATGCTCCTTTGGTGCCAATTTATGGCTATTCAGGCCTTCAGCCAGCGATTACGTAATTAATGCTACATGTAGAAGCTTGAGTGGACGGTTTCAATTGCCTATTAGCTTCAAGAGTAACACAAAAGTCGATTTTAAATCTACTTCGATGCTTATTGTGTTACTTGGGTAACCTCATTGTCTTTCTTTTAATTAATACTATTCTCTCTAATACAATGGAACTGCTCCCGCTAACCACAAATTTTGAGGCAATTGCTGTCACCGCTTGGTGCTCTAATGAGCTGACCATTTGTAGCATTCACATTCCCCCTGACATCCCTCTAAATGAAGAAGACCTGACCGACCTAGTTTTTCAGCTCCCCACCCCTACATCCTTGTTGGTGACTTTAGTGAACATCACACCCTGTGGGGCTCCACCCGTAGTTGCACTAGGGGCAAAGCTATAGGAAACGTATTAAACTCCTCCGGAGCCTGCTTGTTGAATACAGGAATCAAAACTCACTTTAACATATCCTCCGGCTCCGTCTCTGTCCTTGACCTCAGCTTATGTGACCCTAAAACTGCACTTTCCCTTCCTTGGCAAGTTTCCGATGATCTTCATGATAGCAACCACTTTTCCATTTTTACATCTTATTATTCTATCGAAGAAACTATCTCTAGAAGCTTCTAGCACTTACAAAATGCAAACTGGTATGGGTTTACTTCTTTTTCTCAAACTTATTTATCCTCATTTACCATATTATTTGCAAATATGAATGACACTTTAAAACTGTTTACTGATAGCATACTTGTTACTACCGACACTCACATAGGTAAAACAGTCACTTCTTCGGCACATAAAGCTGTGCCTTGGTGGAATTCAGCTTGCGAAAATGCCATCCAAGAGTACAAACACGCTCTTGACAGGTTTTAACGATATACTTAGAACACAAGAAAACCGAAAACCTTCTTGTACATAAAAAGCTAAAAGCTAAAGCAAAGTACTCAATCAAGCAAAGCAAAAAATCCTCTTGGCAAAACTATACCTTCTCTTGGATCAAAATACATATGTGTGTCACTTCAACTTCCGTTAGACTAACACGTGCTCGTGTATCAGTTGAAGACAATTTGAACAAATTTCAAAATGTTCAAAATCTAAATATATTTCACCCTAATCAGGGGATTATTTTTAATTCAATGTTATCTTGAGATATTTTACTTTGTGACGTCAATGTGTTGTCGAAAAGTTTCTTGTAACAAATAACTGACGAGTATAGCACTGAAGATGGCTTAACTGAATATTAGCACTGAAGATGGCTTAACAGCCGAAAGCGCTCTGCGATTTTAAAAAATTGAATTTTACACAGAATACAAAAAATATGTTTTCTTGACTCTCTAGTCATGTGTACTCAGCTATAAAGATATCCACCAGAATACATATCCCAGTCAAGTCTGGAGACAAATTGCACAAAGTCAAGGAAGTAAAAACCAACATTAAGATTCCCTCCTTGATACTTAATGATACTGCTATCTCCGAATACCAAGCAATTGCCGACTCCCTCGCTCAAGTCTAAGAAGATAAATTTAATAAACTTAACCCCATCTCTATTTCTCCCAATTCACATATTCAGCCTCCCTCCTCTCTCCAGTCAAATAGTTGATGTTGCGTCTATCAACGCCCCTTTTAATCCAAACGGACTGAAATCTGCATTGTCTACTTGTAGAAATTCAGCTGCCGGCCCTGATAAGGTCCCTTACATCTTTCTCTAAAAACCATCCGATCCATCTCTCTCTAAGCTTCTCGAAATCTACAACCACATCTGGAATACCCATCTGTTCCCTGACGCATAACGCAAATCTATAATAATTTCAATAAAAAAGCAGATCAATTCACCTTATCGCCTAATTCCTTCCGACCGATCTCACTTACTTGCACTACCTGCAAGCTCCTGGAGAAAATGATCAACAGAAGACTCCTTTGGTTTCTTGAGAAGTACAAAATCATTCCCAATGCCCAATCCGAATTCCAGCGACATCGATCCACTCGCGACAAGCTTGTTCTTCTCGAAACACACATTTCTACAGAAATTAATAATCACCAAGACGTCGTTGCAGCCATCCTTGACATCGAAGGTGCCTTTGACTCGATATCTATGACTGCAAATATAAATAAACTTACCCAATACTTCATGGTAACATTCTATCGTTCATCAATAATTCCCTAACTTGTAGAACATTCAGAGTTTCTTCTAATGGTAAACTTTCCTTACCTCACCCACAAAATGCTGGACTTCCTCAAGGGTCAGTATTAAGCTGTACCCTATTTATTATCACAATAAACGAACTCTGTGACAATTTTCCTGCACCTATAAAACACGTAAAATGTGCTGATGACCTAATTGTGTATTGCCATGGTAAATCGATCTCAGCAACTTCCAATTCCTTCAAACCGCAGTAAACCTTCTACAAGATAGATCTACCCACCTTGGATTATCCTCATCCCAAAGCAAATCCAAAATAATCAAGTTTTCAAGAAGAACATCTTCTCCTCTACCTAACATTTTCTTTAATAACTTACCCCTACCCATTGCAAATCAATGTAAAATTCTTGGAATAACCTTCAACTCTCCTCTAATTTTGTACTATATCCCTATGAGAGGAAAGTTGTTTAAAAATTATATTGTTCCATATCCACTAAGCAATAGGGCGCATGCTACATCCACTAGAAGGTTTCGGTAAAGTGAATATAATGTTGTTCTATATCCACCCTCTATGAATCGTCTTAACACCACCCACTGGCCTATTTCACCTTTTCGCGGGATCCGCTGCTATTTTGGATGTTAAATTACTTTGTTTTTGTTCAGTAAGATTAAGTTATTAATGAAAGTATTTGTGTTATATGATGTGTGAAGAAGTGACACAATTTCTCCTGGAGAACGATTCTGGCAAAACAGAAAGGTAAGTGAAGATGTTTAAAAATTCAATACATTCCTTTTAACCTAAAATTGTATTTCGCGGGTAAATCGCCTCCATCAATTGAGTTAATAGGCCGGTCTTTGGCATATTTTTTTTTAGTTCCATAATTACATTTTTCAATTGTTATTTTCATACCAAAAAAGCAACGATACGTACTGAAGTTGAAATTAACTTGATTTGTTTTTTTTTAAGGAAAAAATTGTAACTATAATTTCTTTTTAATTTTTTACAGATGCCACATATTAAGTAGTTCTACACTGATTAGTTCACCTCCTCCTGAAAAACCAATCGAGTGTACTACTGAAGTTTGGGAGAAAGTTCTTTAAACGAACAGTTTCTTAGGCTGATTTTGAAAAATTTTGTTATATTTTTTTTTCTACTAGCGTACGCAAAAGTTCACTTTTCTGCACTGTTTTTAATGTGGAAAGAGTCACTTTTCCGCACTAGTGTGGAAAGTAAATTTGTTAGGTTTTAGGGGAGTATACTGATATTTGAATATTGAAATTAAATATATGTATGGTTGTAGTTTTGTAGTTTACGAAATGACTCGAAAATTAAGGAATATATTAAAATTCTGGAATAATTTTTATTTAAAAAAAACGTTTTTTTTTCATTAATTTTTAATGGCCCGTCAAATAATGATAATTAATTTGTGTGTTTGATAATAAATGTTTCTTTTTGTTTACTTTTGGGTGTTTTCCGCATGCTAGTAGAAAAAATAGTGTACCTAACACGTGCGTAAAGTGACTTGTCCGCACTAGTTAGGTAAACTACTATAATATGTAAAATAGGGTCGTAAATGTTTCGATAAACTCAGTATTTTTAATTTGAAAAATATTTACCAACATGATAATTTTTATTTTAAATGCCGCGTCGTCCACTTAAATTTAAAATATACAGGTTGTTCAATTAGTAACTTCTCCAAATTTATCCAAAATAAAAATTAAATTTGAAATTTTACATATACCTTCTGTCAGGTTTCCAACCTTATTCGCGAAAACGAGCAAAATTGGAATGGGGAAAACAAACCAAATCGCCATTACAGTACGTGTATTGAAACAAATTGGGGGTTAGCATTGTTTTCCCCATTCCACTGACAGCTTTGACATAAACTGCAGCGCCCACTATCGGAAAAATTTTCGCGAATACACAGGTACTTTTTTTCGCCAACACAAATTTTAACCGTACTTTTTTTTAGCACACTGTCTCAAATAATGGGTGTTGGAAGATACCCAATCAACACAGCAACAAGTTGAAACTACTAATATTACCGAAAACCAAGAGGTATCTAGAATAATAAAAACTGCTTTATCTCAAAAGGTGGATAATTCTAAAAACAAAAAGGGAGACAATAATTATTCTCAAAAAGCAAATAAATCTAAAAACAAACAGAAGCCTAAAACCAAGAAAAATATTTCGAAAAAATAATGAAATAGTATTTTATTTAGCAACATGTTTTTTCACATTAGCTACTAAACCAAACCCAAAGTACAATTTATTTTTTATTTTGAATTTTTTTTATGTTATTTTAACATGTTTTTCAATTCATAAATAAAAATTTGTTTCATTTTTGCGTTATTATTATACTTATTTATCTGAAATACCGGCTAAACATCTTAATATTATATTAGTCTATATCCATAAAAATTGTTCTATATCCTAACAATTCACTGAAATGGCCGTGAAAGTAGTGGTTTGTTCTATCTCCAAAATTAAAATTTGAGATTAAGAAAAAATGGCTTGTGTTGTGTTGATTCTATTGGTCTAGAATAAAAGTAGATTTTTATACAAATGCAGATAGTCTTAACAAATAAAAAAATATTTATATTATTTAATGAATTCTAAGGACTCATCTTTGATTGTGATTTTCTCGGAGTTACAAAAATGGGATATAGACCAATTTAATATTCAGGTAACGATCTGTATAAAGAGACCAAACATAGTTAAAACCCTCAGTCACTTCTTTTTGGAAATTTAGTTCTTTACGTCAGATTATGTTTGAGCGACCGGGGGTCGCGACGCAAAAGATCTGACCGTTACGCGTTACGTTACGCTACGTTATGTTACGTTGCTTCGTTATGTGCCTTGCTTGCGTGCTTGTGCTCTCTCCTTAGTCTCTTTCTCGTTTACGAAGCAGCGATGCATATGCTCCGGCCGGGATTCGAACCCGGGCCGCCCGCGTGGAAGGCGAGCATTCTACCACTGAACCACCGACGCTATATTAAAATTCTATGCAAAGCTGGTATTCGCAGTGCTGGTGATCTACTTAAATTTGTTCGGATAAATTTTTACTATCATTTCCATAATTTTTTTGCGCGATTGATCTTTTTTGTTTATTTACAGCATCGGTTGTCAAAATGACATGAGGATTAAGGGGTCTAGCACATTTACTTTTCGAAATACAGGGTGTTGAAATTTTGAAAACTTGAATGTTTTAATTCTATAACTTTAAATGGATGGATAAATTGATTTGACATTTGGCAGGTTGTTGTTAAATGTAAAAGGGCATATTTTGATAGAAATAGTAGTTTGTGCAACTAGTGTGGATATGATGGCCATATCGCACGAGGACAAAGTTTAAGCACGACGCCGTAGGCGGAGTGCTCAATCGTTCAAGTGCGATATGGACAATCCACACGAGTCGAACAGCATATTTTTTCTACGACCCACAAGAAGAAATCTAGAAAATAAAAATTTCTATAAACTGCGTAATATAACTTCAAATTGAAAATTCAACAATTCAATTTATTCAATTTTATGTTTCCACTAATTTTTTTGTGATAAGCGTACAGTTCTTGAATGTCCAATTTGTATAATGCTTTTTAAATATACGATGCTATTATAAGTGGATGTTGCCAGTGGGACTCCCTCATGAAGGGTACCGTACCATTATCTGTAATAATGAATATTCTGCTAAATATTTCAAACGTCTACCTGTTGTCGTTATTAATATCAAGCAGAATAATTATTTAAAAATAAAAGTAACAATAAAAAAAACTGCCTCACGGAGAATCGAACCCGGGTCTACCACGTGAGAGTCTGGTATGCTTACTACTCGACCACCAAAGAATATGCGAATCGTTCATCTATAACGTCAAATGTATTACATAATTTTTGCTTAAAAGGAACTAAAGTTCCTACCGTGTGTCCCGCGACACGTTCTACTTTTTTCTTCTCTTATTCTTCTGGGAATCAAACAACAATAATGTTTTTTATTTTTTATTTCGACGTTTCGGTAGCGTTCCAGCTACCGTTGTCAAGATTAACTAGTAATAAAATTGATAAAATAATTTTTGGTCCTCATCTGACACAACGAAAAAATATGACAACTAGACAATCAATAATATTTTGAAGCTTAAGACCACAAAACTTTGTTGTAAAATTTTATTAAGGTCCATTCATAGTAGATCACACTTCTGGTAAAATGTGAAATAAAATATTTTATTATATGACATTCTAACGATATAATAGTCTACTAGAAATGGAATCCAGTGCACGTTCCAGGAACGGTTTTTATTGGGATAGCGCTTTTTGTTTAGCTTATTGATTGTTTATACGTCGTCGAGTGAACACGTACAAATTTTGCTCTACATTTAAAGTTAGTTTTAGTGGTGTTTAAGAGAAAAGTAAAAGTTCAAATTAATATGGGGGACGAAAGTGGTGGCAAGGAAGAGTGCAAAATGAAAAAAATATTAAATAGTGAAATGAAAGGTGTGAAAACGCGAAGTTTGTCACTTGGATCCATATCAAAATCCGAAATGAATACGATTATCGGTACTGGTGATAAAAAAAGTGTAAACAAGTCCATTAAAACCCATTCTGATAAAGATAACAAGAACGGTACAGGCGATAAAGGTGAATGTAATTTACAGGGGACATCCAATGAAAAGACCAACAAAATATTTGGTGACCCTTTTAAACCAAAAAAAGCAGTAATACGCACTCCACCACCTGCAAAAATAAATACAGAATTAGAAATACAGGATTGTGAACCTACAGGTAAAAGACTTAGATCTGATACAACTCCAGACTCAGAGAAAATTACAAAAAGGCAATGTGACAGGAATATTTTACAAATAGATACACAGACCAACATTATTTCACAAGATGTCATAAATGATTATGGAACATTCCAAGACAATCAAACAATGTTATCAACAGACAAAGTAATTTTTGAGGTCTTCTCCGCGTTAGATAACATACAAAAAACAGCAGACAAACCTGAGGGACAGTTTTTTATAAAAGAAGACAAGGATTGCTTAACAAATGCTGGAAATAGCATTAATAAATGTCTAACATTGTTAATATATAAAATTGGACTTTTAGAAAAAGAAAATTTAGCTTTAAGAAATAAAGAAAATTGCTACCCCAACACGCAGACTACCTTTGAAAATATACCAGGGGTTAACGAAAAGCTAAGAACATATGCCTCAGTGAGCACTGTGAAAAACAAGGAAGACGTACAGCATCCCAATAAACCTGAAGCAGACAAATGGACAACCCCAAAAATAACGAGGGAACATGAAACTGTAATAACAATAGAAAATGTCACTGACGCCAAAAAAGCAAGTCAACGACTTAAAGAAGAAATATCTGCTAAAGCAACAGGTGGCGGTTTTAAAAGTATTAGACACTTAAAAAATGGAGCAATTGTTCTCGAAAGTCACAATAAAGAACAGCAAGAAAAACTGAGATTGGCCTTAAATAATAAGAATCATATTAAAATTAAAGAGTCACAAAATACCGACCCAATGTTCATGGTTACAGGCATAGAGAAAGGAATACCTAAAGAGGAGTTTTTAAAAGACCTTGTCAGATTGAACAGTGAAATAGAAGATGAATTAGGTTACAGTGTCACTGAAAAAATTTCATTCATTGCCAAAAAACAATGTAAAAACCCACATAAGGAAAACTGGATCTTACAGGCACCCCCAGAAATCTCAAAATGGTTCCTTGAAAAAGAAAAAGTTAATTTTGACCTTGTTAAAGTATACGTTCAAGAGCATTTTAATCTAGCTATATGAAAACATATAGCTAGATTAAATGCTCAGGTTTTGGTCATGTGGCTAAATACTGTGCGGAAAAGCTATGCTGTCACAAATGTGGTGGTGAGCATTTTGGCAAGGACTGTGACAAGGAAGTATTGAAATGCCCGAATTGTACCAAAATGAAATTTGACCCAGAGTTGAACCAACATAGTGCACGAGATGTTCAGTGTCCAATGTATAAAAAAAGACTTGCACAATATCAAAGCCATATTAATTATTCAACTCCTCCTTTTTTATGAACAAACTAGAAGAGAACAAACACGTCATCAGTATAAAGAACAGAACAAGTATTATACATCAAAATCTGCAGTCAATCGGAAACGCAGTTGACAGGATAAACGAAATGGTGAAGGCTCATAATGACTGTAAGATACTTTGTGTTACTGAACACTGGAAAACAGAAGGTCAACTTAGAAACATGGGAATAAATAATTTTAAATTAATATCCACGTTTTGTCGTGAGAATGGGTTCGGAGGTTCGGCAGTGTACATTAAAAATGGCGTGAAATGTAAAGTTCGAGCAAAGCTGAATAAGCTATCTGTAAGTGGCGATTTCGAATGTGCAGCTGTAGAATGTGAACTTGGTAAGGTACAAGTTTTGATTGCATCAATTTATAGACCACCCTCCGGAGATTTAGGTATTTTTTTGGACAAAATAAATAAATGCTTCTTGTATAGATAATATATTCACAAATTCAGATTTTTTACAAGCTAAAACATTTGAGCATTTTATTTCGGACCATACTGCACAGAAAATCATTTTTAAAACTGACCAAGATAAAAATAATGAATTAAGACACAAACGCATTTTTTCAGAGGAAAATAAAAATTATTTTCTGGGTAGTTTACGAGAGCAAGACTGGTTAGCGGTTTATGATATTGAAAAAAGTGATATTAACAAGCAATGGAATGTATTCATGGATAGTTTTAAAGTTATATTTAATCAGCATTTCCCTCTAAAATTAAGTGGTAAAAAACCTAATGTAACTGCACCAAATAGCCCTGGACTTATAGAATGTAAGCGAAGGTTAGATATTTTTTTGTCATTGTCAAGGAGCAATCAAATGTATAAAGATGTTTATGACAGTGAGAAGAGAATGTATGACCAACTTTTAATCAAATCGCGCGCAAAAAAATATGAGGACAGGGTAAAAAACTCAGATAACAAAACAAAACAAAATGCATGTGGACCATATGCAAAGAAATTAATGGAAAAGATGAAAGTTTCTCAGAAATTGGGTTAGAGGGGGATCCTGTATTGATCGCTAAACAGTATAATGAACATTTACTTTCTATTATTCCAAAACTTCTGACTAATTTGGTCGATATACCGTTTACTTCTCATATGTCACAAAATGACAAATCCATGTTTTTAACTCCGGTAACACCAGACGAAA
The DNA here is from genome assembly GCA_910591685.1 of Galerucella tenella. Taxonomy (NCBI): domain Eukaryota; kingdom Metazoa; phylum Arthropoda; class Insecta; order Coleoptera; family Chrysomelidae; genus Galerucella; species Galerucella tenella. The sequence goes on along the minus strand of CAJUYH010001535.1, from coordinate 12,564 downwards.
TTTACAGAATTGCAAAAAATATAAAAAACAAACATAGTAGCGGTATTGATGACATTCCAACTAGTATTGTAAAGATGTCCGTTTTTGAATTGCAAGATGTTTTGTGCTATCTGATAAATAACTCATTTACGTATGGTATTTTTCCTGAAAATTTAAAAATTGCACTAATCAAACCCCTGCATAAAAAAGGAGATCCCGAAGTTCTTGACAATTATAGACCTATAAGTCTGTTGCCTGGATTCTCCAAAGTTTTTGAGTTGGCGATGAGTACCCGATTGGTTAAGTTTGTGAGGGACTGCAATTTATTCAATACATGCCAACATGGTTTTATCAAGGGAAAATCGACACAAACCGCTATTTTTAAATTTTTGCAGTTTATCATAGAACAGCTAGAGAAGGGCGAGTTGGCACTGGGAATGCTTTTGGATTTGTCCAAGGCTTATGATTGTCTTGATAGGGAACTGCTTATTGAAAAGTTAGAAATGTATGGAATAAGGGGAGTTGTAAAAAAATGGTTTATATCGTACGTGAATGATAGGAAGCAAACAGTAGCAATTACAAAGGGGGGGAACACCTGTAAATCAGAAATAATGCCCAACAACATAGGAATCGCACAGGGAAGTATCTTGGGACCAATCCTATTCATATTATATGTCAATGACCTCTCTCTTATAGCCACCCAATCGTATCAACATATTGTTAAGTATGCCGATGATACTAATTTAATTGTCGGCAGCAAGGACATACAAGACATTTTAACAAAGGCTAACCATTTGTTCACCCTTGCAACAGAATGGTTTGAAAAAAATAAATTAGTTTTAAACAAAGACAAAACAAATATCTTACTTTTTAGAACAAAACAAGCAACAGTCACAAAGCCATCTGTAATAGATATTAACAATAAAGAACTAGTTTTTTCTGAAGACGCAAAGTTTTTAGGTATTTATATAAATGAATTTTTTGATTGGTCTTTTCATATAAATAGTGTGAAAAAAAAAACTCAATACGATTTGTTATGGAATTCGGGTCCTTGGCAGGTATATGAATGAGAGAACTCTTAGGATAATGTATTATGCAAATTTTGAATCTGTGTTAAAATTCGGGATTATTTTTTGGGGAACGCACAGCTTAGCGCAGGACATTTTCGTTGTTCAGAAGCGAATAATAAGAGTTATTAGAAATATGGAGTATAATGAAACGTGTAGAAATGTTTTTAGAAGTCTTGGAATAATGACATTTTGGGCCGTTTATATTTATGAATGTTTAATGTTTTTGTTTAAAAATAAAAAATTATTTGATTTAAGACCGAAGACTCACGGATATAATACAAGAACATTGAATGTTAGTTACCCAATACATAGACTGACGCTTACCGAAAAGTGCCCTCATTATATGTGTCTAAGGCTTTTTAATTCTCTCCCTGATAAAATAAAAGAAATTGGTTCACAAAAAATGTTTAAGAACAAGATTAGAAAAATGTTGATAAATTTGGAACCTTATACGTTGCAAGATTTTATTAGTGTTTAATGTATACCGTACTTTTTTGTTTTTGGTTAAGTATTGAGTTTTTTGTTTGTATGACGTCATTTCACTTTATGTTTACTTGTAATCATGATCTGAAATAAAGAAGTTTATTATTATTATTATTATTATTCTGGAAATGTCGTAATAAAACGCGTTTGTTGTTACACCGAGAAAAAGATTTATTTGTGACAATTAAAATCTTATTATGTCAAATAAATATGATTTTCCATATGGCCTGAGTAATATTTAATTTGTCGTCAAGAAAGGATTTGTTCCAAGTTCGGGAAATAATATTACCTATGAATGAAACCATATTCATTGTCATTAATAAAATGAATTATCTATCCAAAATTATATTTATTCTTGTGAAAATGTATCATGTTTATCTCGAACATTATTTATTAACGAACAATGACAAAATAGTTATATTAGCCTTTGAAAGCATTTAAATTAAATAAAGTAGTTTTCCAATAACAAATACTTATTTTTGCGGGCTAACTATATTGTTTTATCATAAGATGAATTATTCTTATACAGGATGACATTTCTTCATCATAAAATAATGTATTGTCTCGGTAAAATATATTTATTTACCTAAAAAAAATATATTGTTTGGGTTAACGATATGTTTTTTATTTATAAAAAATGAATCGTCCCAGCAAATTATATTTATTTGCTGGAAACAAATGTTTCTTAAGAAAACTTTCAATTTTTACTAAAATTAAATATATTCATTATAACCGAACCATCATTTTGATGAACAGAATATTGCGTCGATGGTCTTAACACGGATTAAAATGACAGTATTTTTATGACAAACATGTTTAAATCTAATAAAAATTAATTGTCTTCTCTATTTATGCATGAAACTGTTTAGTAGGAATGCAGGATAGGAATAAAAGACTTGCTGCTGAATATTTTAATCTATTAAAATGAAAACTATACATTTTTAAAATGGGAAAGCATACATTTTTAAAATTAAACATACCTACATGATCTAAAACATAACCCTTTGTCTGACCGTAAGTGTGTTCATTAATGCTTTTCCCATGCATAGTAGTTCTTTGGAGTACCTAGATCTGACAGGTTTATTTGAGAAATGTGTGTGTTTGAAGTACATTTCGCTTGCTTGCTACTTCTACCTACTTGAATATAACCTAACATTTATTTCTTCACCTTCAAAGAGATTTCACAATTTCTGGAATCGCCATGCATGTGTTTAACAATTCCTCCATTTCTATATTATTAGACTCATTTTTGTCCAGAGCACTTTAACCACAAACTTTACAATAATCAGTAAAATTGCACAAACTAATCTAATTTCACATAATATATCCTTTATCTATGAACTTCACTGACTCACTCCAAACGACCGGTACGATTCTGAATAATAGGGCAGGGTGGGGTGACAGTTCTTTATATTAATTGCCACATAATTTGTGGGCTAATGTGATTTCTTACGGGTGAAGAAATATGAGATTTGGAGTAAAGAAGTGTTTTTTGTAACAATCAATGTACAAATATACTCAAATACTTATTTTTTCGGTATGCAGTAGATGTTATTTGAGGCTAATAATCTATGGGCTTATTTAAAAAATGTAAATTTTTGTCAAAACTTTCAAATGATTTACTATAAAAATTTAATTTGTTGTTCTAAAGTGATGGAATATTATTCAAAATGTTAGGTTTTTTTCTGGGTAAGGAAAACAATTTTCACCCAAATAGCATCGTTTTATGACAAAATGTTATATAGTACTTCGTGAACTTTTATAGTTTCTGAAAAACAATTGTATAAAGGTGTGCATGGAGAAGAACAAATTTCTTCACATTAAAGAAATTACACTCGAATAAATTATTTTTTTAGATCAAAATTTCCCAATCTTTTAACGTTAATATGGCTTCTCAATAATAAATAAGCAATGTTAGTATTAAACAAAGGGGGGTCAAACAAATCAGTTTATTTGTCTATGAATAACTCTTCCCTCGGTGTAATTTTTGTGTATGATCATTTTTGTTTTCGAAACATGTATAACTCAGTTTGGTGATTTTGTGTATTGAAGTGTGTATCGATTAACAGCTATTCCAATGATAAATCATAAGAAAAGCTGGATAAAAACTCATGTTGCTATCCTGTCATATTGAAGCTAATGAACTACCCCTACTCCTAAGACGCCAGTATCCCCCAATCCTCTCAATCCTGTTCAATCGCTTCTCATTCCAACGACTTATCTCGCACAATTATAAAATCTATTCCCCAGTTACTCACTCCTTTACTCAAAGATACTGACCTTTCTTTGACCTCCCCGTTCCCTCTACCTTCTTCTCCACCTTGGACCAAAAATATCCCTATAATCGATATCTCACTCACCATTTATAATAAGCATGAATCCCCAACTGCACTTATGAAGAAAGCATTCCTAGAATTACTACAAAAAAGACCTTATGATTTAATACTCTACACAGATGCTTCCAAAACTGACTCCGGTGTTGGTTGTGAAGTTTCCACGAAGCATGACCTCATAAGCTCCTTCACTCTACCTAAAGTGTGTAGAGTTCACACAGGCGAGCTTCAAAGCATTTTTCAAGCTTTCAAAAGCATTCACCTACCCCACAAAAATATTGAAATATGCACTGACTCCCTTTCCTCCATTCAGTCAATCAAGTCAATCTTCACTGACCACCCAATTGTCCAGAACATACACGACATCTATCAAACTCTCGTTGCTCAAGATATAACAGTCTCCCTCATCTGGCTTCCATCTCACATTGGTATTGATGGTAACGAAACTGCGGACCGCCACACGAAAGAAGCTACCACTAATAACGACCCAACACACGTCCAACTCGCAACCGACCTAAACATTCACTTCAAAAACGTTACTCAAGATTCTTGACGACACCTGTGGCTCAATAGCACGACAGAACTTCAAGATATCCATCCATCCACTCCTCCTCTCTCCCTTAACTTCTCCACCCGGAGAAAGGCTACTATAATCAGAAGAATCCGAATCAGTCATACCAAACATAATATCCGATGTCTTCAGGAAATCGTCCCGTTTGCCATAGCTGTAATGATATTGTGACCATTAAGCACAAACTGACGGACGAACAATTTTCTACTACATATTAACAAATTGATCTTAGGCAAAATCTCAAGGAAATGCTGCACTACCGACATCAAGTCTTACAGTTCCTGAAAGCTACTAACCTATACCGTAAAATCTAACTTTAAATTTGTATTAATTATATAAATATCTGTATTTATTATCGAAAAACGTTGAGCTGAAATGAATAGAGGAATTAAAATGTGGTAATGAAAACTGTGGTAGAAATTTTAAAACTTGAATTTCAGTACACAAACGTGACCACCAAAAATTAGATTTCAACTACCCAAATTATCTATTAGGAAACCAACACACTTTCGATTCAAATTTTGAAATTTTGCATATAGAAGCCAAATCCCTCAAACAGCAGTGGAAGCCAAGGACCTCCCAAGACGACCCAGGGTCATTGTATTTATCCCTGGACCAGAAGATCAGCAGGAAAAAGTGCGAGAGCGCTTGGAGAAGCAAAATGCCAACCTAAGGGTGAACGGCAGGCTCCTCCTGAGTCGGAAAGTTGAAGAAAAAGGCCAAATCCTGGCCTATTCCATCGACGAGGTCTCCCATGGGGCCTTGGAACCGGTTTAAAGCTTACTATAAGCTTAACATGGTTACTTTCAGGGTCCTGGGGAGGGCTTATCGAGCGGTGAAATTCAGGGTACTTCAGGGGAACCTCCATCACAGTAAAGGGGCTTCGGCGGAACTCACTGTGATAAGAGGGAAGTATGAAGTGACCCTTCTTCAAGAACCCTGGATTAACAGAGATAAGATTATGGGACTGGATGGCATTGGTGAGTTGATCTATGACAGAACCTCTGACCACCCAAGAACATGCATTATTGTTAAGAAAGGTATTAAAGCCCTTTCGCTTGATAATTTTTGTTGTAGGGACTTAGCGGTGGTTCTCATCACACTGGGGCAAGGAAATGGGACTAGAGAAGTAATTCTCGCATCGGCCTATCTTCCTTACGATGACCCCAGACAACCACTAACCAAGGAAGTCGAAGAACTGGTCAAGTACTCCAGGAAGAAGGGTGTGCAGCTGATCATTGCGTGCGATGCCAACTCACACAATCTCAACTGGGGAAGCACCAACACCAACTAAAGAGGTGACTTATTACTAGAATTTATTACGGCTAACAATCTGAACGTACTAAATGAAGGATATAAACCAACTTTCGCTAACTCAAACAGGAAGGAGGTTATTGATATCACAATTATTGGCACTCATTACACAAGTGACTTCGTGAGTAATTGGCATGTGTCCGAGAAAGGAAGTTTCTCTGACCACAGACACATATATTTTCAAATTTCGGGAACCGAACCGAAAATAGAATACTATTGTAACCCGCGAAAAACGAACTGGGAAGCATATAATGCAGAACTAGTTAACAGTTTAGACCGAACGATGGTAAAGAACACAACAGACCTAGAGATAGCAGCAGACCTAGAGATAGCAGCAGACCTAACACAGGAAGCAATTATTTAAGCGTTTGAAAACAACTGCCCAACGGTGAGGGAGAAATCCAACAGGAATGTGCCCTGGTGGACAAATGAACTTGCCGAAAAACGGAGACAGTTGAGAAAGAAGTTTAATAGAACTAAAGAAAATTCAGAAGAATGGACGGATTATAAGAGGGCCCTTACTGAATACAACAAACTGGTAAGTTAAGTCAAGAGAGACTCCTGGAGGAAGCACTGTGGGGAGATAGAACAGACTCACGAGTGTGCCAGACTGCAGAAGATTCTCTCCAAGGACCCTAATCAGACCATACACGTTATCAAAAAAGATAACGGACAATACACGGGAAATGGGAAAGAAACCATGGAAGAGCTACTTAAGGTACACTTCACTGGATCAATACCTACCATGCCACTGCAGAACTCTCCAGCGACAGAACTGGATCGACCACGATGGTCATCCAGGATAGACTGGCTAACAGCGAAGGAAGTGGTAGATGCGGAAAAGACAAAATGGGCTATTAACAGCTTCAAACCATATAAATCACCGGGACCAGACGGGATTTATCATATCCTACTCCAAAAAGGAGGCAATACACTGCACTACAGGGTAAGTGAATTGCTCAGAGCTAGCCTAGCTCTAGGGCATATTCCAAGAACCTGGCAACGCATCAGAGCTACATTAATACCAAAACCTGGAAGATCTGGACAGGACACGGCTAAAGCTCTGAGACCAATCAGTCTAGTGTCATTTTTGCTGAAGACTCTTGAGAAACTTCTCGACAGACATATCAGAGACGGTATACTGGCTACAAGACCAATACACCGAGATCAATATGCATACAGAGAGGGAAAATCAACCGAAACAGCATTACATCAACTCATAAAAAGGGCTGAATACGTGCTGGAATACAAAGAGGTATTGCTCGCAGCCTTTTTTGATATAAAAGGAGCTTTTGACAACACCTCCTATGAATCTATAGCTAAGGCGACGGGGAATTCTGGGATCGATGCCACGAGCTGCAGGTGGATAGACTGCATGCTCAGAAGCAGGCTCATAGAATCAATTCTGGTGGGGGAGACAATGGCCGTACGCGCAACCAGGGGTTGTCCGCAGGGTGAAGTACTTTCCCCGCTGCTGTGAAACATGGTCATGGACGGGCTCATCAGAACCCTACACAGAGACGGACTTAACACCATAGGATATGCAGACGACCTGGTAATTCGATCCCAAGGTAAATTCAACAGTACAACCAGAGACAGACTCCAGATGGCTTTAAATGTAGTAACAGGCTGGACTGTGAAAGAGGGGCTACGTATTAGTCCTTCGAAAACACAGATAATTGCGTTCACCGGAAGAAGGAAGTGGGAAGGACTTGGCCCTCTGACGCTTCAAGGTGAATCCATACGATTGTCGGATGAAGTAAAATATCTTGGGGTTATCCTAGACCCAGGCTTAACTTGGAACCGACATCTCCAGCACGTGATCAAGAAAGCGGAGGTGGCCTTCATGGTTGCTGGACGCACTTACGGCACTAAATGGGGACTTATTCCCAGCATGGTACACTGGCTGTACAAAATGGTTGTCATTACCAGGATCACATATGCATCTCTGGTATGGTGGCCAAAGATCAGACAATCCTCTGCTATGCTGAAACTAAGCAAGGTCCAAAGACTTGCGTGCATTGGCATTACAGGGGCAATGAGGACCACTCCTACAGCGGCACTGGAGACAATGCTAGACCTTCCTCCGCTACATTGTGTCATAATGTGCGGAGCAAGGGCAGCACTAACTCGACTGAAAATAGCATCAGACCATGACGTGGCACATGGGAGAGGACACACAGAGATAAGGCATGTGGATGCTGACATTGTCAAAATGCCAACAGACCACATTACCACCAAATATATCTTTCGCAAGAACTTCGAGATTGTCATCAAAGATCGAAAGGAGCTTGAAGAAGAGAACGCACCACCACTTAGTAGAGCGAATGAACTGATCTGGTATACAGGTGGATCAAAAAATGAACTCGGCACCGAGGCGGGCATGTACAGCAAGACGAGCGAATATGAAGGGATCGTCTCGCTTGGCAAATACGCTTCTGTATTTCAAGCAGAGGTCTATGCAATACCTGCATGTACAATGGCTAATAATATGAGAGCCTACAACAACAGGCAGATCAGGATCTACAGTGACAGTCAAGCCGCCCTTAAAGCACTTCAGAGCTATAGGGTGACATCTCGGCTAGTATGGGAATGCGGCGAAGAACTTAGAAGACTGGCGACTCGGAACAGTGTAACACTGGAGTGGGTCCAGGTCATAAAGGAATCGCAGGCAATGGAAAAGCTGACGAACTCGCAAGAGTAGGATCGTCGACTAAGATGAACGGACCCGAACCTGCTGTGGACATTCCCAGATGCTTGACGAGGTCATGGTTAAAAGGGTGGTTGAAAGAACAACACAATAAATACTGGAAGAACGCGACCAGGCAAATACATGGGAAGAAATTCTTCAAAAAACCATCAGAAAAAGTGGCGGAAGAACTACTCTCAATAAGCAGGAACAAACTACCCACCATAACGGGGCTACTTACGGGACATTTTCCCACAAAGGAGCACCTAAACAAAATAGGGCTGTACAACGGAGACCTTACATGCAAAAGATGCAAAAAGGATACCGAGACAGCTCTGCATATACTATGCAACTATGAGTCGCTGGATCACAGAAGGCAGAAACTGTATGGTAGACCCCAAATGACTCCAGAAGACTCCTACAACCAACCAGCAAAGAACCTGTATGAGCTAATACAGAGAACGGAATGGCTGAATAGGTTGTAGTCAGAACACTAGGAGTATCCACAATAAGCCCAGGAGGCTGAGGTGGTACTGGCGAAGGGACGGCTCCAGGAAAAAAACTTACTCAATTTCCTCTCCTTTCTCTGCTAACATCGGGTACCTACCCCTAAACATCTTCTGTATTCCCTTTTTCATTTCGCTGTCGTCCTCAGTCACCCATACCACTTTTATCCTTCAATCCCCTAAAATGGGATCTCCCACTTTTGACTCTATTCCCTCCCCTTTTTCACCCTCCCAGTCCCTCTCTCTAATCTCATTCCATCAATCCCAGTCTCTTTTTACCGTCTCCCATCGTGTTTGTCCTCTCTCCTTCCTATCTTCCTCTCTCCTCAACTTTTTTAATTCCCTGACTCGCTCCTCCGCCGCCGACTTTTGCTCTTTCAGCCTTTCCACTCTCTTCTCCAGTCGCCTTACCATCTTCTTCAATCTCTCTACTTTCTCTCTTCCTTCCTCCTTCCCATTCTCCACTTCCTCCTTTCCTTTCTCCTTCTGTTTCCTCTTCTGCTCCTTATCTTCCAGAGGCGATACCTCCTTCCTCTTCACCCCTGTATCGCTCCACTCACTTGTCTCTCCCGCCTTATCAGGTGTTCGTCCCACCAGCCTCGATTTCCCGAAAATACTCTTTCCTTCTCTCTCTTCCTCCACTACTTCCTGTCTCATTTTTTTGCATACTGCATAATACATCCCACGAGTAGCTAGGGAATTGAATGTCCACCACCACAGAGCTGCTGCCGCTGCCTACAATCACACAACATAGCTGCCTTCCCTATGCTTCCCTTTTTGAGGTTTACTACTCTATTACCTTTGATCCGCGAGCAACTATTCGGGTTCCCATACTGGAGCCTTATTGATTGTTCATCCCGAAGGTTGGTCGGTCATGAGGCACTTACAACTTAAAGAGCACGAGTCCCTTGACCAGCCACTCCCTCTGGAGACACCCTATCAGCCATTGGGACGCGCCGTGTTGGGTAGAACAAACCCCTCTACGGAGACTTGTATGAGAGATTATGGTAGAATCACTTCAAGCCTCCCTTATCCAACCCTCTGAAGCACGGCGTTAACATTAGTTACTGATTGGTTGGTAGTGAAGAACTTTCTTTTCTTCTCATATTTTTCGGGGATTTTGTTTGCTTTTGTCGACTGTTTATGAGGTGATTAAATAGTATTCAATTTATACTGTTGATTATTTTCAAAATGATCCTCTCAGCCAATCGTGATGACAAAAAAATTCAAATCGGCCAATAGGATCAAAATAACACTGATTATTTCACTCAATACAAAATGGTTTAAATATGAGGATTGATATCTGAAAACACCATGTTTTCGATTTTGTATTTTTGATTGAATACATGCAATTTTCCTATCTGTGTATTTCGCGTTGTCATTAGTTGCTTTATTATTAAAAATCTAGTGACTGACAGAAAATGTCAAATTATTAAAGAAATGTCAGAATCACTGTATCAAGAAATAATCTTGACAAATACAACTCGTGTAATTAATGATTATCGAAAATTTCTCCTCTTTTTCGAAACAAATTGTTGTTTTAGGAAACCACACTCGCGCTTACGCGCTCGTGCTGTTTCCAAACAACAATTTGTTTCTCAAAATCGAAGAAATTTGTATTTCGATAATCATTAACACACTTGTTGTATTATTATCGATAATTTGCTAGTAGCAAATTACGCTGATAATTTGCTAGTAGCAAATTACAGCGGTAATTTTTTCACGCTATTTGATTGAATCTTCGTTTGAATGAATGCGTAAGCCATTGGGTACCGGACATTTGTCAGTGTCATTTCTATTTGACGTTAAAAATTTGCTGTCAGTTGACCTGTTCAATAAAGATACTTACATATTTGCATTTTGCTGAATAGTTGAAAAAATAATCACGCTGAATTACATTCGTGGTAATTTTTTTTTTTATAATTTTAACTAGATTATCGTCTTTATTGCTATTGGGAAATCCCACTCGTGGACTTCGTCCACTCCTGAGATTTCCCTAGCAACAAAGATTCGTGCATCTAGTTAAAATTATCAAAAAATTACCACCACTTGTGTAATTACTGTTGATAATTTTGTCGATAATGCCCCATTGAATATTCAACTGGAAACTGTAATATACTCATTTAAATAATAATATACAATATACATACATAAATACATACAAGCAGGTGAATTTGATAGAATAATGATAATAAGAGTGAGCTAATGAATAAAGTCGACATATTCAGTATTCATGTGTCTACAGGGTGTCGATTGCAAAAAAGTTTCAAAGCAGTTTCTAGGGTTTTTATTTCAGGCTGAGATGAGAAACTCATGTTCGAAGGGGTCCTAACCAGTACCCAGACAGTGTTGGACTCATCCCCAAAGAATGCCTACCAACCAAACCCACCTCAAGTAGATCGCCGCTACTCCCGCCTCGGAATCACCACTTCAAGGAGTTTCCAGGGTAGAGAAAAAATGCCTCCCAACAGTTTAACATATACAACAATAAAGCAGAAACATTTATTTGACAACAAAATGGAAAAGTGTTAAATGCCGAACTACAAAAAAGAAAGTTCATTGATTTAGTGAATGTTCAAAATAGTTTACATTATTTTGTAAGCGATGGTACAATTTATTTCTAAACTCCTCACGAACGTTGGCAAATGTTACTTTCACGACATGCTTGGTTTCTTCGTCGTGAATAATCAATTGAGGTTGGTTGAGTTCTATAAGCAACCGACCTCAGGTGACTTCACAGAAAAAATATAGGGGGCGGTAAGTTTGGTGATCTAGGGAGCCATCCTATGGGACCTCCTTACAAACCATCTATTTGGATATCATTGTCCAACCAATCCCTTCAATTTCTACTGCGTAATGGGAAGGTGCCCTGTCCTGTTGTGAGTGCAAACAATTCATTTAGAGCTGGATTGCCATCGCCGCCCTATTAGTTTACTAATTTATCAACAATTAAGGGCTCAAGAGTGTTCTCCAGCATATCGAGGTACATTTCACCGTTTTTTTCCGGTATAAACAAGGGACCCATGACAGGATATCTCAATAACCCTGCCCAAACGAGTGTGGTTCTCTCTAAATAGATGTGGATTTTCATCATTCCAATAACGACAGTTTTGTTTATTTACATAACCATTCCTTTAAATTTCACACACATCACTGAAACATATTTTTTTCTCCTCCACTAGCTGTGCAGTTGAAAATTATTTTGTCTTCTAGCCAACTGAGAAGCTGAACTCCTCTATTAGTGATTAATGATTTTTCTATTGTTAACCCAGGTCAATAATAGACTAATTCTAATATTTTGAAAATCCAGGCTTGAGAAATACTTGTGCAACAAAATTCTGCATACCCAGGAGATTGTCTCAAAATATTTGCTGCTTGAAATTACCGAACAAGATAAAATTATTTGAATAAAAATGCAAAATGCCAAAATTCGCGCTCAACTAAAAATGACTGATGACATAATGAGTGCGTTCATAATCTATGGATTACGTGACGAGACAGTGTATGTGTCAGTCGGACTCGGGGTGAACGCTTCTCTGCGTTATGTTGAAAAAAGTGAGGTATATATTAATTCGTCGCCTTAATCAGAAAAACCCGTAAGTCACAAAATGAAAATTTT
>CAJUYH010001534.1:0-48150 GCA_910591685.1 Galerucella tenella | reverse complement strand
CCATGAACTAAAAATCTATCATAAAAACTAAATAAATCATTCAACATATGACAATAAAATACAAATGAATACTTATATGATCTTGTGATAAAAAAAAAAGTCCGATTGATTTAAATATACAAAGCGAAGGGCACGTCCTTTATTCTTTATATTTCATTATATATATCTATATATATATATATACATTTCCTTTGTGTGAAGGTAGCATTACTTTCACGAGCACGCAAGAATCGTCCGCCTGAGGATTCCTCTTACTTTCTCCAGGCGCCAGGCACGGGGTGAAAGGAGACAAGGGAACAACTTATATATATATATATATATATATTTGTGTGTGTGTGTGTGTGTGTGAGCATGTGTATGGCTACATTCGAAAAGTAGGTCTCAAAACATATACATCATCATCATAGTTATGTTTCCGATCTTTACAAAGAGTGCCCAATCGACCTTGAGTGTCCTCAAAAATTTATTGACCCCTTGTCCTTCTATATATATATATATATATATATTTATATGTATGGTGTTGGATATTAATTCAGTCACCCTCTATTTAAATCTTCAATTATTTATAACTATAAATATATGACCATTATCATATTTTGTATTTTTTGTTTCAAACTTTTTGAATTAAATTGTTATTGCGGTTAATATTTATTTATTTTTTTTAATTTTTGTATTGAACAATAGGAATATTTTATTTGGGAACTGTTGTTTGATATTGAAATTGGAATAGAATTGAATCATATGAGAGAAAAAAAAATTTTAATTTTGCCAATAAATGAAAAAGAAAAAAATGTTTCGGTCACAATAGCAAATGGCGGTCTTTGGATAATGAGTGGCTGAGAGTATGAGAGAAATACCTCATAGATAAATATATATATATATATATATACTTAATTGTATTTGTGAGTTAAAAAAAAAAAAGAAACAGTAAAAAAAGAAAAATAAGAAGAAATTTCACCGTTTCACTGCAGTTAGTGTTAAAAGGTAGTGTTATATAGTAATAATAATGAAAAGAAACAGAAAGAAAACGTCGTAAAGATAAAAAATAAAATAAAAAAAAAAGCAAATTGTGTTTACTTATAAGATAAAAAAATAAAAATCTGATATATATCGAGCGAGGCAGGTTCGATAATCGATGCTGAAACGTGCGCTTCGACTTTCGCTCCATCAGAAGAGAGATGCAATGTTCAATAATCATTTTCAATATCGGCCATTTGCTACACTATAATGGATGTAATATATAAAAAAATATAATCATTATAAGATCAATAATAATAATAAGTTATAGAGAGCCATAAACGATGAATTAATTCTAATGGCTGTATATATCTGTGTGTATATTTTTATATAGATGTTTATGCATATATACAGATATGTTATTTATAATATTTGTTTCTGTTTTCGTTTCTTGTTTTGGTTTTTTTTTTTCTTCACATTATTAATAAAGGCTATTACAAGACAAAAAGTATACAAATGTGAGGAGTTATAAATGTTAATAAATCATTTTGCAGCATAAGACAAAGAAAAGAAGAAAAAAAATATTATTTTCATTTCTTTCTAAATTAAATATATAAATAAATTATATTATATATAAATAATATTACACATCCAGTACTTTGTTAATTTATTAATTGATTGTTTGATCGATTCATTAATTGACAAATCCAATAAAATATATATATATACATATATATATATCTATAAATATGCTGGATTATTTAATACTGATTCAAGATATTTGTTTTTCTCAGTCTTCAATGGACAGTTTGAAAAAGATTTACTTTTTATATAATATTTATCGATCTCTTCTCTTCACTTTTGTTTTGTTTTTTTTTTTTCCCCCGAAATTTCTTTGTAATTCTATTTTTTTTTTGTTGTTGTTGATTTTCACTTTTTCTTTTGTTCACGTAGATTTGAAAAATTGTGAAAAGATATTCGCCGTGAGAAGCCAGAATATTATTTATTAAATTGTACAGTGCAGAGGATAATATTTCGCGTTGATTTATAAATTTTTTTTTTTTTTTTTTTTTCATTTCAATTTTTCTCTTGTTATTCTCTATAATGAAATTTCACATCGGTTTTTATTCATCAACACAATTGAATAAGTGCCATTTAAGTTATCTGCAACACAAACAAAAACTATTGAAATAGAAAAATGATTATTTTATCAAATACGTTGGTATTTATATCAATCAATAAATTCAATATTTATTATATACTTAGATACATATGAAATGAAATGCAATAAATAAGATAAGATGCGAATAATATGTACATATACTATATATAATAAATTTTTATTCCTGATCGCTCGTAAAATAATGCTCTAACATAAATGACTCACGTATGTGAGAAAACCGTATCTAAACCTGCTGTTGCAATATGATCAGTTTATAAAATTCAACATCTCTTTCTCAACACAACTCATCTCTAGCGTTGTACGAAAACATTTTTATTCCTTTTATTTTTCATTTCATCGTTTAATAGCTGTAATTGGATGGAACGAAAAAAAAAAAAGAAATATTGTGGTTAGTGAATGAGTTGGTCGGTTCACTTTTCATTGCGGTATTCAATGGAATATTCAACTAGAACCTTCAAAAATATTTATAAATATACTCGTTGTACTAGATTTGTCTGTGTTCCCATTACTAATAAATAACTGAACTCATTCGATATAAAAAAGTTTTTATTCATTTCATTATTCATGACAAAATTCAAATGAATAATTATTAATTGTCATTGTACTATGTGGTATTTATTTCAAACGATTTTTTACCTTGTCTTTGGACACTATATTAAATGTCATTTCAATCATTTCAATAAACACTGTATACATATAGAGGAACTTGAATTCAAATGTGAAATCTTAACCTTCCATTGTTTTATTTTTCTCATCCGACAACAAATAAAAATATTATCATTTGCTTTTAATTATATCTCATAGCAATTAAATGATGATAGATAAAAATAAAATGAGTATTTAAATTTAATTCCATTCGCACTTTCGAATTTTCAAAACAATTCCATTATATTTTTTTCTCTTCACTACACAATAAAAAAAAGAAAAAAAAGTATATCTAAATAAAAAATAAAAAATATACTGAAAAAAAAAAAATATAATGGAATTGTTTTGAAACAATACAAAAGTGAAGGAATTAAAGAATAAAGAGTAAATAATTAATTAATATAATACCTTACTAGATTTCAATATGTCCTGACTCATGTGTTAATTTTCCCACTGTAATGTTGGCCATTGTCATTTCTCTTTACTTGTTCATGATAATTCCGATTATTTATATTATTACCAATCATTAATCGTTGATTATTGGCGTGACGAATACGATAAATATAATGCAATGCAGCTTCAAGACTTTGTATATTAATCATTGAACGTTCAATATTATTTAATGTTTGATTGCTCATTAATCCACGTTTACCATAACGACTGCCAAGAAAAAAACGATCGACTCGCGGTAATATTTCAAAACTTTTGTCCGATGATTTTTCATTTGTTGACGATGATATTCCAACAACACCAATATCACCACCGCTACGTCCATATCTACTTCCAGAAAAAAACGGCAAAGCATCTGCTGCAATATAACAAACAAATTATATCCAATATCAATTATTAATTATAAATATATATTAATTTTATATACAACAATATATTTTATACAACACACAAATATTATAAATAACCATGAATGTATTTATATAAACAATAAGATATGTATTGTATTTAGATAAAATATTTAAATAATAATTCAAAATGAAAATATTAATTGCTAATCTATTTCATCAATTTGGTCATACACAAATTCATATTTATAATAAATTTACATTAAAGTCAAGACTAATAAAATTATAAATTAAAATGTGTAAAATGGTGTAAAAATAATTATGGGCACAAATATTATATTGGAAATAATTATTCACAGCTCAACTTCAACCTTTTACTCATCATTCTGACGTATATGATTGTACTGTATCATTTAATAGATAAGCCACATTTGCGGTGAGAGTAATTGCACATGTGTGGCTGATTATTTGTACATAAGCACGTTTTGAATTAGAATGCAAATGGAGAAGTTGAGAGTCGAATTTCCGAGTGTGTGGACGCAGTCAAGAAAAGAAACAAAGTGTATCATTGTGTTAGGATCGAGTTGACTGAAATTGAAAGATGAGAGACCTCTAATTAGTTATTTCAAACCATCAAACACAAAGTTATATGGGTCCGCCGACCTACGCACACACATCCACACATCGTCACGTTCCATAGAAATTCAATCTCAAAATGTCGTTACAATTATTTTTACTGCTATGTTGTTTGGATATATATATATATATATTCATTGCATCTCCCTTTTATTTATGCAAAAGACTACATTTTAATAGTTACTAATTTTTTTTTTGCGCTTCTTCATTATTTTAATTGTATTTTTGTGTTTTATGTTTCAATCACTCATAGAGAAAATTAATGAATAGATAATCATGATTTATTTATGTCAGGGAGAAATAACTCGACTAAAAATAATTAAATAACTTATTTTGAGTATAGAAATTAGATTAATAATATACAGAGAGAAATATATAAAATAATTACGCTCAGTATAAATAATTATGACGAATTATTAATTCTCCAATTATTTCAATTGTTTGTCACGTTTAATTCAACGTTTATTAATTTTTTCTTATTAATTATTAAACAATCCGTTAGTATACAATACAATATAAAAATTTGCAAACAATTAATTCAATAAATCGAATAAATACAGCCCACATTATTTTATACAAAAAAATTTTATAATTATTAAAATAAACAAAATAAAATACTGTGAATTTCATGAATATAATAATACAATATTACTGTATACTATTGGTAAATAATAAAAGGGAAATTGCAGCAGAATATTATTAAGTAATAAATTAATAGTGATATTAAATAATATAATTTAAATTGAACAAGTGAAGAAATCTACATAGATAGAAGGAGAAAAAATATATAAAAATAAATAAAGACATTTTATAAATAGATATATACTACGTCATGGATATTAATGTAATGTTTATAAGTAACGAAAATATACTTACGTGCATTGGACTCTTGACGTTTTCCATAACGGCCATGGGTGTAAAAATTTGTTTGGGACAATGCCACGCTTGAGAGCGCAAGAATTATCCACAAACACGCGATCATCTCCATTGTTCCCATGCTGAAGATTATCGGGAATCCCATTGGGGATTTGCCCAATTTTTTACTACTCCACGACATTACCATGTCTGCTCAAAACAAAATAATAATTTAATGTAAAAATAATTATTTATATATTGTACATGTAAATATAATAAACACTTGCATCACTATAAAATTATATTGTCCCAATCCTCTCTTATTTATTATCTTAATTTATTTCGATTTTATATTTCAATGACTTGTTGCTCCTCCTCTAAACTTTATTCCATGTCAAAAACATTTTTATCATTCACACTGATCAAATAATAATTATTGAATTTTGCAAAAATTGTTGAAAATAATTTATACAATGAAATATTATTATGCAAATTATATTTATTTATTTTGATATAATTTTATTAGGTTGCAATTGATATGGTGATGATTTATTGTATGATTATGTCGATTGTCAATTGACAATTGACAATATTTAGGTGAATTATTTGTTAATAAGAAGAAACTTGAGGGCACCAGGGCAATACTGAATGTGAATCTATCGTACGCTGAGGCGAAGCTTTATATACATGTGGAGGCCACCCAACCACCCACAAAACATCGTTACAGGCAAGCGCGTAAAACAGAAACAGAAACGCAACAGCTGATAAAAGAGATAGCGAATAAAATGAAAGAGAAAAAAATAGAAAAAAAAAAAAAAAACAAAAACAAAAAAGAATGACAAAGGGAAAGGAAACATTGTGAGAGAGGTTTTGACCCTTTGGGAGCTGACAAAAGACATGCATAACCCATTGCTCTTCAAAATATCCACTTAATATATACGAAAACTGTCCGTATCAATTTTATTTCATTCAATGTCTACTGACAATCATTCATAAGACTAAAAGGAAAAGAAAAAAAAAATACAAAAATAATAGCGAACAATAAAATTGACAATGAAAGTTTGAAACATCTATCGATACAATTTCCAAGTTTATTCCTAGTTGTGTTTTTTTATGTTTTTTAAATTCAATTTTTATGTGTATAAAAACTGTCTGTGTGTAAATATATATATATATATATATATAAAAGTGCATTGACATAAAAGATTTGGAAGTGAAATGTTTGTGTAGTTGATTATGTACCTGAATGAAGACATAAATGCGCAAAGAGGAAAAAAAAAAAACTGCTAGGACGACGCAAATATAAAAAGTAATGAAGGATGCAATCCTTTTAATGCTTAGAGATGGATTAAGAATTAGGTCGTGTCTTGTCCAATTAATGCGTAATTTCCTTTAAGACTTTCTGGTTTACGTCACAGTGTTATTCTTCACGTGTATTTTCATTCTCTTACCACTTATCTCATGGGATCTATGATGCCACTTCTAATTTGTACACTATTTGTTTTGTATAATATTTGTTTTTTTTTTTTTTTTTTACTTCCACTCAATATATATGTCGCAGTGAAATAACAAAATGACTAATTTCATTAAATCCCTAGTTAACTGACGAAATTATGGAAGATGTTAAAATAACAACTCTATAGTGTTGTCTTCCCTGAAAAAAAATAAATAAATAATTTAATCAAATGCCTCAACTGTTTTAATAAAAAAAAAACTGAAATTAACAAATAAATATTCGCACAGCTCTACATTATGAGACAACTCAACAACGTGCTTTCACAAAACTGAATCAACAATATTATTTATTAATTATCCACATTAAAAATGTTTCAAATTTCACTCAACATATTATTTCTGTTTCTAAAAATATCATTTTAATTAGTCCTTTTATCAATTACCTACGAATAAATAACTTGTGTTTCAATGATTATTGTTGTGTATTAACTATTGGACAATTAATATTGTTTATTAAATAAGTTCTTCCGCTATTTAAACAAATATTATTTCATATTATTATTATTGTTACTATTAAAAAAATGATGACGAAATAAAAAAAGGTTATCACTGAATATATTTGATGTAAGGTATCGTTTAAAATTCAATCGATGCGTTATCTTTTGTCATTATTGGATTTAGCGATATAATCCAACGATACCTATACTTACTTATATATTATTCTCTTGTGTGACACCAAAACTACTTGAACGATTTTCATTATTTTTATTTGAGTATGCGACAATAGTTTGTGAGGATTCACAATTTAAAGAATTATTATTTTTTATTCTGTTGTATAAATAATTGTGGAATGTTTTCTTCACCAATTGTTTCATCGTTAATTCAATGCGGATATTTTCCATCTCTAATCTTAATCGCCAATATGATAAAGAACATCACAGAATATTACAGTAGTTCATAAGTTATTTTTATGTATGAAGTCCAATCGTTGAATATTGGATGTGAATAAAATGAATATAGGTTATGGTAAGGATATATTCTATTTTATCATAATATTATATACATATATGTATATATATATATATATATACATGAATATTATGAAAAATATTATGTATAAATAATATAATAAATTGAAAAACCACAAAATTTTATTACAAAGTATTTCAACATTTTAACACTTATCGCTTGGGAATAATGTGGAAACAAAATTGCGTTTACATCATATACCGAGTGTGTTAGCTATTGCTGTCAACTATTGCCAGTATTCACATTAATTATGAATTACTGACCTCATTTAGAATTGAAACATCATTGTTGTTAAATATAATTTAAATTTATTCATTATTTTTCACAGTGAAAATTGTGTCTGACATCAATAACTAAATGAAGGTGAGTTTGAGTAGAAATTTTTCAATTTTAAATAAATTATTTGACAATTTACCACTGAATTTTCACAGTTTATTTTAATGTAATAATAGATAATTCATATTTATTTATTTAATTATTCAAGTTTTCATTATTATATTAATTATATACACATACTATCAATATTTTTTATTTATTGTTGATAAACATTCGATGCAGCGAACCGTGACTTTGCTAACTATGGTGATAAGAATATCAAACATGCAATAAATGTAAGCAGCTTCATAATTAATTTTCTATCTTCTATAATTTTGATAACATATATATTCATACAGATAATAATAATTCATATTTGTTTTTTACATTGTGTTACATTATTAAAACATTGTTTTAAAGACACAGAAATTTTTTTTTCTGCATCTTTTGACAAATCTATATTTTTATTTAAATTTATACCCCTTCATATTATGAATTTATTATCCCTCCTGATAATATTTTTTTTTGAATTAATTGAAATTGCAGCGCGAGCATGAAAACACTATTCAAATAATTCAATTGTTATTGTATTTAATTTAATTACAATAAAAAAAAATTGTTTTAATACACTTTGAAAGCTGACGTAAAAATGTGTCAAATGGAACATAAAAACGACATTGATTCGATCAGTACAACTGGAAATAATACAGGCGAAAAATGAGAAGATTGAAAAAGATCCAGGAAAATATTAAAAATTTATGTATGGGTATTTTCGATAAAAAAAAAAATTTTTTTCCAATGAAATCCTAAAATACGTGTCAACTAATTTTATGTATATAAATTGTAAAAAAAAAATTTGGGTGATTCTAAAATGCGGTTTGTAAAAGAATTGTGTTGGCCCTTTTTTCAGAAAATGTTATATGGCCACTAAACAATGCACCTCAACATACAAATATATATATATATACATGACGTAATATAGAAGCAATTATTGACGCAATAATATAATTTTCATTGGAAAAATTGTCACGTATATGCACTCACGTAGAATAATGTGCTTTTTCCTATTATTATAATTGCTATTCGTGTATTCATTGATGCGTAGAAAGTGAACATGATGTACATACATTTGAAAACTGATGGTAATAATAATAATAACAAATTAACTCAAGTGAGATACAAAAGTTGACAAATTTTCACAAGTCAATTTATCTAATTTTCGATAGAGATTTATTCAATAGCCATATACATTGTGAATTGATTAATTAGGTAATTCAATTATTAATCAATTATTCGCTATTGTGTCTTTTTATGAGTGAACAATTGAATGACAATTTATATGTGAAATGAATAATGTTTAATTTTTAACTTTGTTACGACAGTGGCAGCCATGTCGGGATAAGACAGTAAGCGCCATCGCTAGGATGAAGCATAAAGCAACGTGACAATTTTTATTACGTACTGGAATTTCTAAATAATACATTTATATACATATATCTAGATAACACTTTGGCAAAGGTCTTTTCACTTGTCTGGACAGCTATAAATTGTTTTTTTAGCAATAAAATTGATATAATATTGCACAAGAATACAATGATTGTTGGAACAATTGTGAAGAATTTGCGGAATCAGCGTTGGAATGTGAGACTAAATGAAAATGTGAGTTATTCTTTTTTCACAATGAAAATTAATTAGGTTAGTCATAATAAAGGGTGACTGAATTAACCTATAATATAAAATTAATGAATTGAGAAATTATTTTTATTGATTTATGCATTGTATTCTCTCGATAGATTATGCGTTATTCGACGAAAAAAAAAGAAGAACCAGAGATCCCAAAAAATGAAGTAGACGGTTTGTTTAGTGCACAATGTCAACCTACCAATGGAAAAATATACGACAAAAAACCATTTAAAATGCGATGTGAGGCTGGAAAAACGTATTCTTGGTGTTTGTGCGGCCAGAGCCATGGTCAACCGCTTTGCGATGGTACTCATAAAAATATATTTCTCAAAATTAAATTACGTCCAATTAAATTTCTAGTTAAAGAAACAAAAGATTATTGGATTTGTAATTGCAAACAGACATCAAATAGACCATTTTGTGACGGCACTCATCTTAGGGCCGATATTCAAGCATCAAAACATTAATTGAACCATCAATTATATAACAAAATGGCTCTAATAATAAGAATATTGTTAAACAAAAGAAAAATTCATTAGAATGTACACATAAATAAGAAATTATAAGTAACATTTATACATAATTATTCAATTTATTGCGTATTTTTTTTTTTTTTTACGATATTGACAGTATCATTATTCAATAATAACGAATGTGATAATATCAACCGAGTCGATATAAAAAAAAAAGTTCCAGAAACGTATTCCAATTGTAATTGGTCCATTTCAAACACATCCGATTTGTTTTTTAAATATGGCGATATGCGTCATATACTCAAAACCGCGTAACGACTTTTCAAACGACTCTGAGCTACTACTACTACGAAATAATTCAAACAGTTGCATAATAATTGATTCGTTAACTTTTAACGAATCAATTCTATCAATACAAAAAAAAATTACCAAATAATAAAGAAACAATGAAATCCAAGTAAGTTTATTTTAATCCAATACAAGACATTGAACAGTCAATTTATGTTAGGTTATCGCTTTATATGACAGTTACAATGACCATCATGAATAAATTTATTTTCACCATAAAATAATCTTAATCACTTACTAAATAAATGAAACAAACAAACAAATAAATAAATTTATATATTATTTTTAGTCGACCAAAACCGCCAATGTCCGCGCGAAAACCATCAAGTCGTCCACGTTATCCAAATATGATATCAAAGGATCCTGTCCAAGTTTACTGTCGTGTACGACCAATGCAATATCCAACTGATATTTCGTGTATGAATATTATAAATGACCAAACAATTCTCATAACACCACCAGAATCATCAGCGAATTTTCGCAATGCTAACACTAAAGATATCCAAACAACATTCTCAAAAGTGTTTACACCAGAGACGACACAGAGTGATGTATTCAATAGCGTTGCATTGCCACTAGTTGACAATTTAATTCATGGAAAAAATGGATTGCTATTTACTTATGGTGTAACAGGTAGTGGAAAAACATACACAATGACTGGTGAACCGCATGACGGTGGAATAATGCCACGTTGTCTCGATGTAATATTCAATAGTATATCGAATTATCAAGCGAAAAAATTTGTCTTCAAACCGGACAAACTCAATGGATTCGATGTGCAAAGTGATACGGACGCGATGTTGGACCGACAAGCAGAAATGCACGCAGGATTATCAACACCACGCAATGGAAAAGGACGTATCAGACGTCAGGACAGTGACACTGATAGCAATGGAATGGCATCAAGATCACCGGATGAATCCCAAGTACTCAATGTCGAGCAAGACAATGTCTATGCAATTTTTATAACTTATGTTGAGATTTACAACAATAGCGTTTATGATCTATTGGACGATGAGGATCCACGTGGTAAAACAATGCAGAGTAAAATAGTCCGTGAGGATGGTAATAAAAATATGTATGTTCATGCAGTGACGGAATTGGAGGTTAAAAGTGCGGAGGAGGCATTCGATGTGTTTCAACGTGGACAGAGAAAACGACGCGTTGCACACACAGCATTGAATGCTGAATCAAGTCGTTCACACAGTGTTTTTACAATACGATTGGTACAGGCACCATTGGATTGCGAGGGTGAGAATATTATTCAAGACAAACGTGTCGTTTGTGTGAGTCAATTGTCATTGGTAGATTTGGCAGGTAGCGAGCGTACAAATAGAACGAAAAATACTGGACAACGATTGCGCGAAGCGGGAAATATTAATAATTCATTGATGACATTGCGCTCGTGTTTGGAGATATTGAGAGAGAATCAATTGCAGGGTACAAGTAAAATGGTACCGTATCGCGATTCAAAATTGACACATTTGTTTAAAAATTATTTTGATGGTGAGGGACGTGTGAGAATGGTGGTTTGTATTAATCCACGTGCGGACGATTATGATGAGACTATTCAAGTAATGAAATTTGCTGAGATGACGCAGGAGGTTCAGGTTGCGCGGCCAACTGCACCCAAATTGGATTTAGGTTTTACACCTGGTAGACGACAAGCAAATAAAATATTTAAAGAGGCGCGAAGTCGTCTGGAGAGGGAGGGACGAGTGGAAGCAACGGATTTGGACATTGATCTTGGACTTGTTTACAGCCTTGGCGGGCCATTTCCACAATTGGATGTTAATAATCCGCATAATGACAATATTATCACGAATTTAATGCAATATTTGGAGCAAAGAATAAATAAACGTAATTTATTACGTTCTGATTTGGAAATTAAACAGACGGAATTTCGAAAAATATTATTGTCATTGGAGCAAGAGAATATTTCGTATAAAGTTGAGAATGCATCATTGAAGGCGTGCAATTCACAGCAAAAAAAGAAATTAACGGCATTGGAGGGTCACGTTTGTAAGACCGAGTCGCAAATTGATTCACTATTGCGTAAATTGAATAATGCTAATGAGACAATTAAAAATTTACAGCAGGAATTGCGCGATCGTGATTTAGCATTGAATCAACGATTGGTTGATAAGCAAAAAGTCAAGCAAAAATATAATAGTAAAATGCAACAGGAAACAGACAAGATGAATCGTGAATTGGAGATAAAATTGCGACAGCAGCGTCAACATCTGCAAAGTCAAATGAAGGATAAAGAGGAAAAATTGCGACTAGTCAAACGTATTCTCGTTGATGAGGGTGATGTTGTCATTGTACCACCAAAAGAATCAACGCCAATGAGCAATAATGACAATAGAGATGGAGCAAATGGTGGCCAGGATGGCTTGCGATCGAGACGTGATCGAGTGGCTGTGACAAATATGCGACATCGGCGCAGTCAAAGTGCAGATCGTTGGATTGATCATCGTCCTGGTGCCATGGTACCAATTGGAACTGTGCTTCAGCCTTTAATGCGACGCCGTCGCAGTATTACGCGACTTACGAGCCCAAAGGAAATTGTCGATGGTGCGTCACGTTATTGTTTGATGGCACAGGAGCAAGATACGGACGGTGAACTCGAAACAAAATTGTACAAAGGTGATATTTTACCAACAAGCGGTGGTGGAGCACAAATTATCTTCAATGATGTTGAATGTCTCAAACAATTGTCACCGACCGGTAGACGAAAACGCAGTGGTATTCAAGATGTTGCTCGGGATGGTCCAGAAATTGAAAAAGCCAACGTGGAAAATAAAAGACCGCGTGTGTAATTCATTATTTTAAGTTAAATGTCTTTCGTGTTAGGTTAATATGTAATGATTGGATATCATTTTATTTTCACGCCATCACGATATTATACACGAGACAAAATTTCTATTGGCAGTTGTTGACGATGGATATGGTTTTGTTTTGGTGAAGGAATTTCTCATTTAATTCACAATGATTCAGTATTTTAAATTGAATTTTCGGTATTATATATTTTGTATTACATGCACTTATTACTTTTTTTTTTTTGTTTTCATTATTCTTCTCTACCTATGTTATTGTCGCTCTCTATTTTCCGACACATTTGTGTTGTATTATTTGTAATACATTTACAAAGTAATTGAATAAATGTTTTATAAGAATAATCAAATGAAACTTTTTGTATTTTTTTTCTTTTTTTCAATTTTTGGAATAATTTTTTAACATTTTATTTATTTTGGCATTCAACTTTTTATAATTCAATTGCAGTGGCAATGATGGATACATTTTAGGAATAATATTGTCAGACCATTAAATATATATTTAATATAATACACATTTTAATGTTTAAAATTTTTTATTTATGCATTTTTTTTTTTTTCGTTTCTCTCAGCTAAACTTCAATTCGAATTTCGATAAATTGTATTTGAGTTTTGTGTGTTTTTTAAACTTGCGTGTATTTGTGATGAGTGAAAAATTTGTTTGTGACGGGCGCCAAAGCAACAAGACAGATTAATTGGATTTCAGAGTGATTGGAAATTTTTCACGTTAATTTAAAATATGAAAATTGATACTGTGTCAATATATTGAAAAAGAATGAAACAAAAGCCCAACAACACTACTGAATTTTCATTCGTTCCCTTGTATACACTTAAATCTATATTGATAATCTAGTAAATAGAAATTATTGAGCGCATTTTTTTTGTTTGCCTTTTCGCATTGTTTACATATTAAAATGAATCTGTGAAAATACCGGATGCTACCAATACCTTTTCATTTGTTTATTTATTTGTTCTCTTTTGACCCATCGAATAATCTCTACACCACTTAGTCTTCGAATTTTATTAATTAATATTTTTGTTTTATACAAACGTGAGAATTGATTTGATTAAAAACTAATAGAGCAACGGATGAAAAAAAAAAGAAATAAAAAAAAATTATTCGTACTAATAATAATATAGTGAATAAGAGGACTAGATAAAAGTTCTTAATATTTAAAAAATAATTAGCTGATATTAAGTTTCGGTTTTGTTTTACTTCTTGTCTTATTTTTTTTACTTTGTTTTTCCCCTTTTCCTTTTCGTTGAATTATAAAAAATGATTATCGATTAGGAGCGTTAGTTGGCGTAGTTTTATTTTAATAATTTCTTTCTTTCTCTTCTTTATAAAGTTGAGTTTATATTTTATTTATATTAATAAATGTCGCGAGTGCGCCTTTTCTTTCTTCTTTCTCTCACATTCGTTTCTGCGTTGGAAATTTTATCCTTTTTTATATATTTTGATTTTTATCTTTGTTTCATAACAATCTAATCACACAGATATATATTCGAATTCACGTTTTTCTTCCTCTCTTTCTCTCTCTCTCATTATCACTCTCTCTCTCTTCGGCACAACACTATTCATTAATTTTCTATGGCAACAAACAATTTAAATAATTAATAATAAATAATTAATAAATATTTGAATCGTGATACAACGCAGAAATTCGTGAGAGTAAAGAAAAATACTAATAGTTCAGTTAAAAAATAAAAATTTCACTTTGATATTTCTAAATATCGCGAGCTATTGCTTAACAATCGATATCGTTTCTATTTATTATCATTCATCCCCGTTTACTTCTCTTACTTCTCCAATTGACTGACAATCCTTTCCATCCCTTCCCACCATCAATTTTGCCTTCTCTTTTTCTTTTGTTTTTATTTTACTCTCTTTTACTCTCTTATCTTCTAGCTCCACATTACATCCTAAATATTTCAATAATAAACATATAGCTGCGTTTTTTATTCAATAGCTTTGCTCATAAATTCAATGAAACGTTTTCCATATTGCTCTGGATCGCATGTCGATATTCCATCAACATTCGATCCATATTTTACAGTTTTTGCTGCTTTTGCTGCCTGTTTACGTACACCATAATGTGTGAGTACATCGATTATTGCCAGGAAATAAATCTCTTTCATTGGAGCACCTAAAAAGTAAAGCAAAACGAACACCAATAAATATATATTTTTTTTTTATTGATTTCAGCGACTGAGTTCAAACATTTTTTAAGAGCGATAGCCACTGTGACGGATTGAGAAATTTTTTTTTCTTCTTAAATTTAATTTGAAGTCTACATTCGAAAATATGTGTACAATATTTTAGATGAAACTTGACAGAATTACCGTCATTTTAGTCAGAATTAGGTAGACAAACTGTCCTCACTTGACATATCTTTAAACGCGTTTTTCTCAATACGAATTTTTTTCAAACTGGTCTCATTTATAACTTGAGCAATTATCAACCGATTTTCAACTTTTTTTCATTCATTTTAATCGTAACTATCGACTACGTACAACGATAACTACATTCATACAGATTATAATGAAGATTGATTTTTTTTCTCTTGATAAGCCGTTTTTGAGAAATCGACCAGACCGTGGGGTGAGAATTTTGTTTTAAAACTCTACAGCAACGCTGACAACTCTGTTA
This sequence comes from Galerucella tenella, assembly GCA_910591685.1. Lineage (NCBI taxonomy): Eukaryota > Metazoa > Arthropoda > Insecta > Coleoptera > Chrysomelidae > Galerucella > Galerucella tenella. Next base: position 32,287 of record CAJUYH010001534.1, on the reverse strand, counting down.
CTATTTAATAATTTCGAATAAAAATTTATCCGAGCTATATTGAATATACACTTAATAAAATAAAAAAAAACCGTGATCCCCATAATCTTCAATTATTCTGGTCGACAAAAACTACCAAAAAACCCTTATTTACTCGGCCGTCACAATGGCTATCTCCCTTAAAGCTATATGAATAAAGGCGACAGTTACATGAAGCAGCAGTTTATTCCCAACAATTTCTATTGTCCTAACAATAGTATTATTATGCTTTACCTTCGGAACTTGGAATGGCATAAATATCAAGCTCGGGAATAATTGCATCTTCATTTTGAATACTTGTGTCCCTCATAAATCCAGTATGAGGCGACTCCGGTGGTGTTGTCATTCCAGTCACACCGCTCCAACCCCAAAGACGACTGAAACATAATTAAATCATCTGAATAATGTCTTGCGTACATTTAAAAAACAATCTTGTTTGATAAATATAAGATGATCAATTAGTTGATAAATAGAAAAAACGAATTTTTTTCGGCAACGATTATTTATTAATGATTATTTTGAATTTAATTACTCTGTTCCCGGTCCACGTGAGTCTAAACCACTACCGGACTCGCTATCATCCTCATCATCATGATTGTCCTCGTCCTCTTCGCGTTCCGCACGTTCTCTATTCTCCTGTTCAGCTCGTGCGCAATCGTGCAAACCCAACAGAAGTGAATAATCCATCAAATGAAGTCTCGTTAGGAACTGGAATCAAAAGCAATTCGATAAATATTCTCCGATGAACACTTTTGAAAGTTAATAAACAGGAATAAATAATTTTCTTAATGATATTTATTTAATTTGTATTATTTTTATTTTGTGAGGTAAAACTTACATCAACGTCGGCTGTCAATGTATCAATGAGCTTCTTCTTAGCTTCATCACCGATATAAATTTTCATTCCATCCTTTACAAAATCATTGTCTTTATAAGTTGGCAAATCTTTTTCTTTCTCTTTGTCGGATGCCTCGCGATCCACTGTCGAGCCTTTTAAATCAAATTTTTTATGTGTTGTCAAATGATTTGAAAATACGTTTCTTATTGCCACGACATAATGCTCCACACCGTCAACTGTCAATCGATACATTCCCAAATACTGTGGCAGTAATGTTTTACCATGTCTCTCAACAATGTACTGAAATAATAATAAAATATAAATTAATTGCAAATGAATTTATGATTTATTTATTTTTGTTTGTGTAGATTATAGTTAGGAGTGATTAATTTTATTGAAAATACATATGTGTAATATAATAGTGAAACTTACTGGATGATAATGCTTGAGAAATGAATGCATTCGTTCAACTTCTTCGCTCGTTAATGTTTTAATGATAAACAATTTGTCGTACGATTGGTAGAATTTTGCGCCACTTTTCCCAGACGAATCATCGAGTGTTGGTTGCGATCTAAAATAGAAATAACAGACAAAAAAACACACACACACACACACACGCACAGAATGAAACTTGTTTGAAAATATCCCTATTCATTTTTATAAATGAAATCCTTATGGCTTCTTATAGACTCTTTGAAGTCTTGCGATGCCTCGTGTTTTTTCTTCTCTCTTCTGTAATATCATATTTTTATTTTATTTTTTTCTTTCCACAAGGATTCAGTTCAATTGAATTAATATTTTCTCAGAACATCATTGATCATCAAGAAGAACATTATATTCAATATGGCAGTTATTTATTAAATTGTGCATTTATTCCTAAAAGAAAAAATAAAAAAAAATGCACTTTTTTTTTTAGAAAATAAATTTGCCCTTTTTCAATTCACAAGTGCGATTAATTTTGAAATTTCCAATGAAGAATACTGAGATTAATCCATTAATAGTAAATTTAAATTCCAAAACAAAATTGGAGTATTTAAAAGAACCAATTGAACATGGCGGAATTAAAATTATAGAAATTCATAAATCATATATAAATATATGTTTCAAGGAGTCAATTAAAATATTAATTAAATGCAATTATTCCTTTGACATATTTGTTTGAGAACTTTTAGTCATCGTATTGTGAAGTTTTAAATCAACGAAAAACATTCACGATGTATAATTATATCATAATAGAGCTTTAACAATAATGAATAATAAAAGGGCAAGAATGTGCAGTTGGATTGGCGGGGGCAGTACAAAAGCGTTGGGTGTTAAACAAATTGCCGAGAGAAAATGGGTAAAAACAATAATGAAAGTAAAGAAGAGTTCCGCTATTATTAAAATCACACGTCAATTAAATTTTTTCCTCCTTCCCATTTTTTTTCCACGACTCAATTAACTTACAAGCGAAGCTAAAGGATCCCCACGGTTAATTCACAGTAATGCGACTCATCTATCATGTATAAGTATATATATATAAGTGTGCATGTGTCAGTGCGTTTGTGAGTTAAGTAAAAAAGTGATAAAGCAAAAGCTCAACTGCAAAACGGTCAATAGGTAAAATAAAAAGTAAATTCTTTCCATTACATTTCAACAATACCAAACACAAATAAACATCACTATTAAAATCATTAATTCATATTTCCCACTGTTTTATTATTCGACAAAATATTTGATAAATTCGAATATTAATTGCAATTTAAATCACAAAATCAATTAAAAGAGAATGGATAAAAAATATTGAATTAGCGATATTGCGAAAATGTGTGAGAGTGAATGAAACATTTGGTCAATTTACATTATTACAATTACAAAGGAAAACGACAGAAAGAAAAAACTAAATATCAAAAAAAGAAAAAAACTATACACGCAGATGTCAAATAAATTAGAGAAAGTAAATTTTTATAATATCAATATTTTATGTTTGTTTGTTTGTTTGTTTGCTTGCTTGCTTATTTATTTATTTATTTATTTATTGATTGATTGATTGGTGAGGGAGGGAAACACAGTAATGAATAATCTAACCTCAGACGTTTTGGTTTAAAACTGTAGGTACGTTGTGGCTTATTTATATTTGGTAATTGCGACGCGGAGGAAGTGGGAGCCGATACAGTTATTGACGGTACTGTTGCTGATCGTTGTACCAATTGTCGTATCCTGCCGTTCTCATTGATTGGCCGAATGCATTCAGTATTATCTGATGGCTTTCTCAATCTTCGATTAGCTCGCGACGGATTAAACACACGACATCTATATAATACATTAACAAAATCGTTTTTTTAATCAATTAATAATAGTGTTAAGTAAAATCCAATTCCCGAAATTTAATTTTCCTTTCATCATCAACATTTGCGTTTGCGTTTAAAGGTAAAAAAATAAAAAAAAATGAAAGAATAATAACGGACCGTGGAAAATTATTTATACCCCTTAAATATTTGTAATAAAGGGAATATAAGAGAAAATAAGAAAAAAATTAATAGCTGGTAGAAAAATAATAATAATACAGATTTAAATTAGAAGAAAAAAAAGACAAAAAAAAGGAGATAATTAGATTAAAATTTATTTTTACCTCGTCATTGATTCCTTGTAATCGAGATCATCAATTCCAAATCGCTCTCGTAAATTTCGAAATACTAATGGACAATATTCCTTGATTTTAAAGTGCGACGGCATATTTTCCCTGTAAATTACAACAAGAAATGAAGAGCAAATAAAATTTATTATATATCCTGTAGTGTCTATTATATATATATATATATATATTTTTCTTCGTATTTTTTTACCGCTCACTTTCAATCAATTTTGATTCACCTGAATAAACATATCGCTCATGATAATCGCGTTCTATTTCATCTCTCTCTGTTTTTTTCTTTTACATTGCTCAGAAATATACACGTGGCTGTAGAACTTATAAATCATCCTCTATTCGTTTCTCATACACATACAAACTCCTAAAAATATTACCCAACATCACTGTTTGTTGATAATGAACATGACGATCTTTTCATTTTATTATCCAGTTACTAAAATAAAAAACGGGGATAGGCCAAAGGAATAAAGAAAAAAAGAAATGAAAGATAAAATAAAAACTATTTTACACGTTGCAATTGAATAATGGGACGTCCACGTATTCTATTATTAAAGTAAGTCTAACTCTGGCAATCTCTGGCCTATTATATTAAAATTTGATAAATTTAGAATAAGCCAGTTTTTCCTAGGCAACAAAAATAACTATATATTTTTCACATGGTCGAATCAATTAATACTAAACCACTCTACGCATCAAAGTGAAACATAATAATTGAAATAAATACCATTATTAAAGGCAGTATTCAATTGATAATCACTAAGGATTCATGTACATATTTTTCAATATAAATTTATCTTGGAATAACTAACTCTTGCCCAGATCTCTTGTGTGCAATATGTAGATAATTACATTGCACCAATTTCCACATATACAATTGATTAAATGAATATAAGCCATGATAAATTATTTGTATTGTTGCACTATTTCACAACAATAAATTATACTTATTTCAATCATTTTACAGGTGCACTTTATAATCCGGTGCTTTATACAACGCATTACCGTTATATTGAACATGAAATTTGTATATAAATATTAATATATTGCTGCGGCAACATTCCAATAAATAAAATATAATTCAACGTACAAAGTACGTATAAATATCAATATTCATTCCTACATTGTAATAAAAACAAAACTACATACACACACACACACACACACACATATATATATATATATATATACATAGATACATACATACATACACAATTGTCACAATGGACAAAACAAAAATAACAACTAATTACATATGTGTATGTACATATACACTTACTTATTAAACAGATGGTTATCGACTTTTAGCTTGCTATAAGCTCGAAAGTCATCTGGCAATAGCATAACCGGTATATTGACGTGACTTAGCTCATTAATCTGAAACACAACAAACCCATTACTAAAGCTAAAATATTAAAATCCACAATGATAAATATATTAATAAATATAAACAGCAATAAATATTTGTTACAATATCATAACCTCTATTACAAATAGAGAAAAATTAGTCTTTCAGTTTCATGATTCATTCAATATCACCATATTGCAATTAAATTGAACCTACCCATTAATGACAATTATACATTAATTAAAAATTCTCATTTGCACGCAAGAAAAACACACACACACACACACCCATATATATATATATATACATATATATACATTAGCATTAATGCAGTCGTAATATCAGACAGATTGAAACACGCGATACGCAATTTTTGTCACACCAACCGCAATTTGCATTCTCACATCGTCACAGATATATATTCCGCAGTCAATCGCCATTGATGATGAATATATACGTATATATATATATATATATACATATATCAATTAACATCAATGATGAAAATAATAATAATAACCATTGAATTTAATTTATCAATTGTCGTCAATCATACTCCGTTATCACCTTCAGTAAATTTGATTTCATCGGAAAAATACATACACTTGATTGTGTTATATATTATGAACATATACATGGTGACATATTAATGTACAGTAAAAAACATATGTATATATATTAATAATTGTGATTATCATACCGTATGATTGACACCCCACATGAAAACACTGAGGAGTGGCTCGTTGGCACGAAAAAGCTTGACCTTTTGATGCTTAACACGAAAGTGTTTCTTCTTGAGCTTTGAGAGCCCGCCAGACATATGCGGTGCCCCCGACATTTTTTCCACACGTCTTTTTTTCCTTTAATATATATCAAATAAATAAATAAATAAATATATGTTTATATAGATGAATAAATTGATATATGTATAGATTTATGTGTTTATATTTGTTACAGGGTATTTTGATTGTTTTGAATTTGTTTTTCATTCAATTGAATATTTGATTGTGGTGTTTTGTGTTATTGTATTATTGAATATGAGGTAAATTTTTGGTACACTCTTTTTCACTCTCACAGACTCTTTTCAGATGAAGGAAACTGCGTCGTGAGAGAGTGAGAGAGTGTGGTGAGAGATAAACAACACACGCACACCGGGGGGAATAACTCTGTGAATCAAAGCAATAGACAAAAATGAATATAATAATGATGATGATGATGATGATGATGATGATAATAATAAAAATATATTTGTATAAATACTTGGCAATCGTATCAATCTTGTAGATATTGTGTGTGAATGCCAAAAAATGTACACTGTTATCAACGGACTACATTCATATGTTGAAATAATCAATAGAGAATTTTGATTTTTAGGTTAGTGTTTGATTTTGATTGTATTTATAATTTTTTTTTTTTTTTACAATTTTTGATTGTATTATCGTTTCAATGCTACCGTAGAGAATTGTATCCGTGTGAGCTGCGTTACTGTCGATAAAACACTGAGTGAGAGCGAGACGGTTAGCTCTTTAAAAATGGAGGAACGCGCCGACGTGCACACAATGCATTGTGGGACACATAATGGCGGACATATTGGACAAAATGGCCAATTTTTATCGCGGGATATTTAAAAAATATAAAATTTCCACAGACATTTTTATATATCTGTTTTATTCATTTTATTGATTGAAATATGTGAAAATATTTAAAATAATAAGAATTATCTCGCGTAAAATTAATATCAATTATAGAATCAATTGTTTGCAATATTCTGTTCTACTCTACAGAATCGAAAATATTATAGTTTTCTTTAGCAAAAAATTCATGGGAAAAAATTCAAATCACAAAGAGTGTGTGTTTGTTATATTATATGAAAGATACACAATTAAAGTTATTATAAGAAATAATTTGACAATACATGTTTTACCATAATAATTTATACAGTAGATCTAAAAAAAATAGATATATATTTAAATTGAAAGTATTTTATATTTTTTATTTTCTTGACATCTTCATTGAATGCACAATTAATTAATAGACATTGAATATAGTATTTAATTATTAAATTTCTGTGTGTTAATAAAATTAATTTATTATTTTATGTATGTATAGAAACGTGAGAATGAATTTTATTTCAACAGTGACCACTTCAACTGCTCCTTGGCCGAGTGGAGGACCTGCAAAATACAAACAAATAATGGACAAAAGTTATAGATCAATTAAAATCGTGTGATAATCACTTACTATTATCGACTGTGTAAATAATCGCGTGTGATGTATAGAAAAAAAAAAAGACAGAACAACGAGTAAAAGACCAAGATAACGAACATACTTAATTTGCGGGATAAATATATAATATATTAGACTGTTTAATTTGATTAAAATCATTATTTATACTCGTTATTTATATACCTGAGCCACTGTCTGTTCACCTAGTGGAATGTCATCAGTTCTCAGTGCAACTCGTTGGACAACACTTGATGCATCTGCATCTAAAATAATACTGTAACAAAAAAAAAAAAAATAGAAAACGAAATCATTTTTATAATCTGTTGTATTTTACGTGGGAATATCAAGTTATTTCAGTGTAAAAAGCTTACCCTCCATCACAAATTTCATCCATTGCCAACATCACAATATCCAAACTATCTAAAACTGCGCGTTTTTCAACATTTCTTCGCAATATTTGACTCACTGACTCATACAAGCAATTGAGAACACTCATGAGAATCAACTGAAACATTGAGAATTAACAAAATAATTTACATATCTAAGAATAAAATTTGTATCAATATACAAATACAAATTACATTTATTTCAATAATTTTGCACATGCAATTCATAGCGAATAAAATTTATATGTTTGTCCAACAACTTTGACGGAATAAATCGTCCGTTTAATATTTATTATTTCCAATTGATAAATGAATGTACACTCACCTCATTCTCATGCGAACTTCCCATCACATAAAAATAAAGATCAACATTACTTTTATAGACACATGTTAATCCATCTAACATGATAATTTCAGTATTTGATCTGTGTGTCTTGTTAAATAAATTCTTTTCAAATGCTTTTTGTTCCTTGGACGTCGGAAATATATTTTTGTCATAATATTTCGCTAAAATACGGTTACCATCGTTATCAAGGATGGCCATACCCTTCACTGTATAAAGAGTCGGTTCCTAAAATAAAATAAAACTTTGTATATAATTGAAAATAAAATTGCACAATACTATTTCACTATAGAGTAATTCCTCATTTTTAATTAATCTTAATTTACTATGTATTTTGAAACGACAATTATTATCCTACACAATATTTTGTATCAACTTGAAAATTCATTTGGTGATTGAGGTTATGTTCAACAGATTTCAATGCACTCGCACGATTCATTTTTAGGCGTATAAATAATATATGTTACTCATGTTATTATTAGATGCTTGCGAGCAGAAAACAAAATCTCGATAAATGAACAGTCGCAAAAAAAAAACAATGCGACTTACCAATAACTGACCATCCATGTTTATGCAGAGCGACGTGTCAAAAGCAGTTAGATGTCACTTCCTATACTCGGCAGTGGTTGCCAACCCCATTGCAATATCACATATTTGACATTGATCACTGTATTATCCATATATATATATATATATTAAAGCATCGTTAAATAATGAAAAATAATGTAAATCAACTGTATATAATTTATTTACAATAAATTCCTTCAAAAATGAAATATTTCATATATAATAATATTATCAACATAATATTGAAATACGCAGTTAGGGATATATTGTCGGAGATATTTTAATATCGGTAAAAAAACAGATTTCATAAGTAAAAATGTTATTAAATCTTCATTTATTGAATTTGAATATACGCAGACATTTCCGTGTGAATTCAGGACCATTCCAATTTCCCCTAAAATTATTATTAAATAAAACAATAAAATTTCAAGTCAAAATACATTTGACAAAGTGGCTGCAAATGATCAATTTTAAACTCACTTCAACATGAAATTCCAATAGAGAAATGGAAAAAAATATTTTTTCATCATATACATAATCCAAAATTCATTTTTCTGATTGACTGGAAATGTTTCTAATGGCTGTAATTTATAATCAAATTCAGCAAGTATACATTTTCCCGATGCAGTTACCAATGGACACGAGGCGTAACCATCATAAGCCATTGTCATTGGTTTTCCCGATAAATTATCCATAATATTGTGATACAATACTTTTGATTGCGACGCTAAACACAAATATATAATTGTCATTTATTACAATCAATTATTTAATATAAAATAAAATTATTATACCAATTGCCGCCATTGTTTTGGAATTTGGTGTTGTGGTACAGTCACCAAGCCCATAAATATTTTTATATTTTGTGTGTTGCAGAGTTTTCGAATCGACATTCAAAAATCCAACATCATTGGTCAGACTTGGATGATTTTTCAATATATCTGGCGGTCCCATTGGCGGACAAACGTGCAAAAACGCATACTAACAACATTAGCAATTTACCGATAATTAAAATCATACAAAAACTCACGAGAAAAAAAATGAATAAAAAAAGGTAGAAAAAAAATGGAAGACAAAAAAATATAATAACTGTATTAGAATTAATTTAATATTTATATACTTTTTGAATGAATTTTTCCTCTGGATTCTTTAAATTCTGAAACACTGCTTCGTTGCTATCTCCCTTGACCTCAATTAAGCACGTTTGAAGGTTCACCTTGATATCACGATCCTCGCACACCTTCCACAAAGCATCAGCATACTTTTTAACACCAAAAATCACCGGCAATGACGTATTATAAACAACATCGATATCATTTCTAAGATTGTTCTACAATTGAACAAACAAACAAGCAATCAATAAAGCCCAATTGATACATAAAAATGGTATATGCATTTGACCTAATGGGGTCATAAAAAAAAAATATATTATAATTACTTTTCGCCAATAGTCCTCAGCAATGTAAGCAATTTTTTGTGGTGCACCCGGACATTTTACCGGTGTATTTGGAAAGGTAAATACACCAACACCCTCCCGAGTCCTGTTGATATTCTTAAAAACATGTGTAACTGTCTCTGGACTGTATATCGAACAAACTTTAGCATCAGGATTTTTCAGAGCGTCAACCAGTCCAGGAATCTACACAAAGTATTAAAAGAAAAAAACTGAATTAAAAATATTACTAGAATGAAACTAAATAATTAACTACCTTGTCCCAATACAACTGGAGGCCCATTGCGACAATCATAATTTCATATTCTATTGTGTCGCCATTGCTCATTACAACATTATTGGTGTCTGGTTTAAATAATATAACATTGTCCTTTATGCATTTTGCATTTTTTGGCAAAACTTGCGCCATGGGCTTTTGCGATGATTCAAATTTTTTCAATCCTCCACCAATCAATGTAAATAATGGTTGATAATAATGAATTGCACTTGGCTCTGCAATAATCACATGATTTGGTGGGGTATTAAATTTTTTTGCAAATTTTGCTGCCATTGTACAACCACCAGTTCCACCACCAACAATCAGAATCTTACAGCTAAAGAAAAAAAATAAAATTGCTATTACATTTTTTTTTCAAATACATTTATTGATTTGGAATAGCAGTTGGGAATAATTAAATAACTTTTACCTGTGATGAATGTCACGGGTGAAATGAATTTTGGACATTCTCACCATTGTCAACCTCCCAATATTGATTACACTCATTGTTTGCGCGTGAAAGTATTATTAATTGAGTACTGTGTCGATCGTTTTTACACTTGTGTCTGAGAGCGTAATAAAAAAATCATTTTTTATGTTTACATGTGTGAATGATAAGAGATATAAAGTCGGGGAATTACTGAATGATGAGGCGGCGGTGATTATGTATACAAAAATTAATTATTATCGCGGCTAAATTATCACTCGATATCCTGTTAAAATTGCCCAACTTGTTATGAACGCACGGCAATCATAATACGTTCTCTGTCCTAACCTTGCTTTCGCTTTTCGTGATTAACATTTTAACTCAAATTGCCCTACATTTCCCGCGCCCACTCCAAGCTATATTACCGACTGACCACCCGCTATTACCATTCGCAAAGTATCACAATATGTGCATTTGGAAAACTGCACATTATGCTGATTGTAGTTGCACAATCATCAATATCCAAATGCAATACATAATAAGTCATTGCGACAATATATTGAATCACGGTTTTTTATTATATACGTACAGAGGTACTATTGCAAATTGTATTTACCTCCGTCGGACATGTCAACAATGAACGACAAAACATGCACATTATATGTATGTACACATATACACACACTCTTGTATGCAGACCAGATGACGCCACTGTGTTTCAAAAAAATTATCATCAGCGAGCGACATTTCCGGTTAAATAAAACAGATTAAAAAAAAGGGAAGAAGGTGGGAGAGAAATGGGATTTTCATTATATATATATATATATACGTAGATTATACGAAAGACGTCGCGACGCTCTCGGCAGTTTCAAGCCGTGAAGATACGGAGGTTTTCAGTCGAGCACAGCCGGGCAAATAGCCAAGTTCACTTTGTATACACTTATACTGTTCATCTCTGCAATATTATATATATATATATATATATACATGTATGTATATATATACACATCCATATATACTGTGTTTCTGATTTGTTCACACACATCCGCGTGTGTTGTTTAAAAACCAATCTCCTCGACCGCTTTTTTTCGTTTTTTTTTTTTTTTTTTTTTTTTTCCCACCCATTATTTTCACGCTGCAACGACGATAGCGGCCGCAAATTATTACGCGGCACATTTCCGACCCTCCACTGCGAGGGTTGAGCAAAAAAACAGATAAAAAGAAAAATCAAGCATTTAGAAATCAACCGGGACTTATCCTTGAATTTCGGTTTTTTAATTAGAATAATATTTGGTATATATTAGCAAGTGCTGCAAATACTATAAAGTTACCATATTTACATTGAGGTGACAGCATTTTCGTCCTTAATTATATTGAAACAACGAAATTCAAAATAATTTACGACAATATAAACAATATACTGGTAAGAATATTATAAATTATTACAATTTGAAATATTAATAGTTATCCAACAATATATAATTCTTAAAAATGATTGAATTTTTATGAAATATATATGAACAATAAATAATATACAAATTGTCTCATTTTACATTATAGTAATTTACAAATTAAATAGATAATTAATTGAACACAATGTTTATTCAATTATTGGTAATTAATTGTGATAGAATGAATTGACAATGAACGATTGTCAATTTAATGAATTTTCCAACAAACATCCTAACCTCATTTTTGGGATAATCATCCGGTAATACAATAATGATATTTCATTACAAACACATGTGGTGTACAAACGAATAAATGTTATATATTTGTGTGTGTGTGTGACGTTGTGTAGGCGTAAATTGTATAGTTAATTCACACACTCACAACGCACAATTATTTGACAACTAAAAATACACTTTTCCCACGAAGGAAACGTCTGCCTCACTCATACGCAAATATTTCATGTATTCTATTTTAAAATACGTGTCCCTTTCACTCTTGCACCCATACACATATGCATGTATATAGTGGAACAACAGTAACAATAAAATTCAATTTTCTTATTCAATTCAATTCGATTATACTTGAAATGAGTCACGATTATAACATCAATTTTATGCACTTCAAAAATTTCCCACGCATTATTTTTCAACTTGACTAATTATGGTATCTTTGGAATACATCGGCTACAATCATTAACATGATTTATTTCCGTCAATAATACTAATCTCACTACTTAACTATCTACATTTGTACCGATCCTAATAAATACTCGTTCAATAAATTAACATAAAAATAATACATTTATGAATATATAGCGCGAATACAGTCGTTAGTAATATAAGCAAAAAAAAAAAGAAAAGACAATATCTCAATATATAATTTTAACTATTATTCTTTTTCATTATTGCAGAGTTATTAAGGAAAAAATGTCGCAGCACTTTATGACTGTTTGCGTTGTGTGTGTATTGTGTGCTGCACACACACGATGCTCAGTTCATACAGCAATTGGAGCCGTATCGTCACCGTTAATCGTTGACAATATTTCAAATCTGCCAGACGCCAAAAAAACAATAAAATCGATCGATAATGTAAAAAATATCGAAGAAATCATGATAATACCGGATCAAGATCGTGATGGCATTCATTTGAATGGTATTTATGGCGTATTTAATAAAAATAATGGTAAAAAAAATATTGAGGATGTGATTGAGGTAAAGAGAAAAACAAAAAAAGTGACAAATGTAGAAAAAATAAAGTCAAACTTGATGGATAATGATAATGCTTTAATTGATATTAATCGAATGGGAAGACCAGAAGTGCTCGAACGTCTGGGACAATTGCAAACGGTCAATTCACCGCGTGATAATACACAAGTAAAATTATTAAATCGTAAACAAGAGAAGACAGAGAGACGTAGAGAAAAACGTCACGCTGATGTTGAAGAGAGATATTTTTTGAAGAAAATATTTGACGCTTATGGTGACGGTACGAGTCTTACAATGGACGGATTTGAAATGATGTTAAAAAAATTGGGTCTCGTCCAGTTAATAACAAATATTGAGATGCAATTAACAGCGGATAATACAAATGTGAAAAATGGTGAGTGTTTTTTTTTTTCTTTTGATATTATTGTCAAATATAGAGAATAGATTGAATGAGGAAGTTTGCATAATGGGCAATTTATTTAATGTTTCTTCTTCCTTGTTTCCTTTATTTTTTTTTTGTGTTTTGTTTTTTTCATTGCTTTACTTATTGTTTCATATTCATCAATCAATCAATCAACACGAATCAATAATAGCAATTCATTAATTCTATTCTATTCTACATGATGTAAATTTATATTTCGTTGGGCACTTAATTTATATCAATCACATGATAGCGTTCAAAATCAATTGACCTTTGATAATTAAAATTTTCATTTCATTCTAAACTCAACAATTCATTTCACACGACAATTTATTTATTTTCATTATCATAAATTTCATCATCTATTAAATTCATGGCATATCAATACACTTTTATTATTATTATTGTTGCAATTATTATTTAACGAAAATGATGAACAGTGAAATATTTTCACTTCCTCAAACTGTAATTCAATATTCAATAAGAGACATACGAAAAATCACATCTTATATTTACTTATTCTCATTTATTCTTATCACAATGACACATTTTTTTCTTCTCTCAAATTTATTTACAGATAATAAATATCATTTGTTTAATCTTTTTCAGTAGTTTACTGCTATAATTGTTCATTAATAATTATACTGTCATTCATATTTTACCCTTGCAATTGATGATTAAACGGATGGCAATGGTATTTTTTTTATTATCTAAAATAACCTTCGTTAAAGCACAGACATATTTCATTTTTATGTCTATCTATGTATTTATTATTTTCTTTTTTTGTTCTCATCGCGCCTCATTGAGAGTTTCCGTTTGTTCCTTTTTTTTTTCTTTATTTTTTCTGCGCGATAACTATACGCATCAGGGAAGTTTAGAAAAAAAAGTTATATTGAATGAATTAATCAGTGTAAATTATTTCCCTTTACACAATATATATATATAATAAAATAATCGGATTATCAAAAATTTATCAACCATTGCAAATGCATTCAAACCTAAAAATCACAAGTAAATAAACATTTAGCATGTTAATGATTTCAGGAAGCCATGCGGATTCACCGAGAATTGGAAATAACCAAGCCATTAATGCTAATAATAAAGACTCAAAGCAAAAGGTAAAAAGATAAAAAAATAAATTATCTAATAAAAAAAAAACAACAGCAATAAAATACTTTCTTTTATTAATTTTTATATTGGCTTTTTAATTGATTACATTACGTTTAATTGTAATACAATCAATATTTTGTTTGTCTCAGTGTTTGAGTAGAAATGAATTTTTAACGAGTGTGATGACGGATGAGAATTTATCGGCGTCAACAAAAAATGACACAATTATGCCTGGATGGTTATTTGAACGTGTATGTCCAGTTTTGCTGTATCATTTAACAAGTAATTCAAGTTTAGAACGCAATGGCTGTGTATTATTCCCGGACAATTACAAGGATATATCATCAATGGATGAATTTATTGAAGATGACAATACGCGTAATATGGTACAAGGTAATAATATTCTATCACCGATAATAATAACAATTTTAATAATAAATATATGAATCATAGGCTTACTGCGAAAACTGATCAACTCAAAAAACTTGATTTTTCACAAATGAAGTTTAAAATTTAGAAACTTATATAAAATCAGGTTTTCTTCCATGCAAACACAATTCTTAAACTAAATGTACAAAGTATATGTGTAAATGTATAAAATATTATGACAACAGAAGGTGAGAAAGTTGATTTGGTTATTTTCCCTTGCAGTAAAAAGTGCTTAAATTTAAATGGTCATTCTCAGGTAGAATTGTTCCCATCGTTCTATGGGGGCTATAGTGATTCAGCGAATTTTTCTAGTATAGCAGATTAGCTTTACTAATGATTTGGTTATATTAACTCAAAACTTCAAAAATTTTAAATTTGTCGCTTTTTGCAGTAAGCCCACGATATTTGTGGCATATATTGGATTTGTAATATATTTAATTATTTTTGTTTGCAGTATGGGTCTATTCGAGTATAAGTATTGTGGTAATAAGTTTGTGTGGGTTGCTGGGAGTGGCGGTTATTCCTGTAATGGGAAAAAGTTATTACCACCAATTACTTCAGTTTCTCGTTGCATTGGCCATTGGTACACTTTGCGGTGATGCATTAATTCATCTGCTTCCTCATGTAAGTTTGAAACACCGTATATTATAAACGTTGACAGTTGGCTGTTTAATATCGAGATGTATTCAATTTTCTGTATTGAAATTGAGTTGAGTAATTTGCGCAGCCATATCTATAGCTCATGACATCTCGAATGTGCTTTCAATATTGGATTTCCAATTCATTATCAATTGTTAGGTGCTATATATATTTGAATTACAAATTTATTGGACAGATATTTTATCGTAGAAAAAAGCTGTTGAGATGGACAAATTTTTTTTTCTGCATAAATTATATCTTTTATTAAATCAGTTCCCCTAATTATCATTTACCACCCATTAACTGCAATTAACTTTTCTCAAATGAAGCAAAAAAATTAATATTGGCTCATTATTATTATTAAATGTAGATAATATTTAATTTGTCATTGTCTATTTACCGACGAACGAATTATATAACTTAGTAAATGATAGAATTTATTTTCTCAATGTGTTTTTATCTCGAACAATCCTACAACTGTATATTATTACATTTAATAATATCGCTGAAATATGATAGATATTTAAATTTTACACAATGAAATATTATTGGGCATGAATTTTAATATAACAATAGTAATAATGCCGTGAGCACGATTTCGCATAAAACCAATTCATCGATTGATCTGAAACTTGAAAGGGTTGTTCTTAATTATAATAGATAGTTCGTGAAGGAAGGAATTTTTATTTATATGAAAATTTCTATTTTTTTTTCGATCGAAAAACCCCCATTTTTGTACTCACGACAATAGATTTTTTTTTTTAGAAATAAAATTATTATTTACCTAAAAAATATAAGAAAGACATAACAGTCTGTATAATGGTAAAAAATAACTGTTTGCAAATTAATAACGGTGCATATAAAACAAATTTTTATTTTCACAGGCTATGATGGCGTCGCACAGTCACGACGAAATTGGCGTTTCACCAGTAGAAATGGATCACGAAGAGATGCATAATTTAAATATGTGGAAAGGTTTAGTGGCAATGATGGGACTGATATTATTTTTCTTCACGGAAAAAGCACTATCAATGATTGCCGAGTGGCGAAAATATCGCCAGCGAAAGAATAAATTGCCACCGCGTGTTCGAGTAATGCGCGAGTCCGAAGGTGGTAAAACTAACAATACAGTGGGTGAAAAATTATGTAAACATAAATATTCATCGTATCCATATTGTTACGGTGAAATAACAACGGAAACGCGTGACAATCATCATGAACATCATGAGCACAATGATCGTGAACGTTTGCCAGCGGTTGATGAAGCGAAGCCATTAACATCCAATTGCAATTCGGTCTCAACGAAAATAATGAAAGACGATATGGAAAAAAAATCCAATGACGATTGGCATAATGATGATCATATTAACAATAAAAAAGTAACAGATAGCGAAATTCCATTGGATGGACTTGAAAGCTATACAGTTATTATTCGCGAACATGAAAATAAACATCATGGCCATACTCACTCACATGGTAAGTGAACAGAACAACAATAACATTTCTCTCAATTTAATATATTTAAAGTTCGTCACGTTTATATTCGTGCAATTTCCTAACGCTATATTTTACAATTGAAATTCGGGAAAATCACTCTGTTGCTTTTTATATCTAAATAACAGTTGTGTTTTGAATGGAAATAATTCCGGGGATTTTCTAAAGAGGTTAGAAAAGTAATTTGAGTTTTAAATATCAAATTTCTAGCCCCTCACCACCATCATTTACGATTTTTCAAAAATAAAATTGCGACACCCACGGACTGTTACATATGAAAATATTGCGTGTAATTGAATGCTAAAAAAAAAAGACAAAGCATTTGATAGAAAATTGCAATTCTTTTCTCAAAGTGATGCTATTTTTTGTGTATTATAATTACTAGTGATAAAATCATTGACTTTCTCTACTTATTATTGTTGTTATTTCTTTCCTGTGTTAATTACCAGGACATGTGCATGCTGCGCCTGATTCAATGTCAAGTGTGGCGTGGATGGTTATAATGGGCGACGGTTTGCACAATTTTACTGACGGTATGGCAATTGGTGCTGCATTCGCTGCAAATATTGCCGGTGGATTTTCAACGGCAATCGCCGTATTTTGCCATGAATTGCCCCATGAATTGGGCGATTTTGCTGTGTTACTTAAAGCGGGAATGAGCGCAAAACAAGCAGTATTTTACAATTTACTGTCGTCGGTGCTTTGTTTATTTGGAATGATCTTTGGCGTGTTATTGGGTGCTGCGCCGGCTGCTACAAGTTGGATATTCGCTGCTGCTGCTGGCATGTTCATTTACATTGCCCTTGTTGACATGGTAAGCGAAGCAAAAAAACAATTCTTCATCCATGAATTTAATTCATATGATTCAATTCTATTGATATGTTCAATAATGTTGTAATTTTTCGATTTTAGATACCGGAATTGTCGTCGGGACATTCGGAAGAAGGTGGCTCAAAGTGGCAATGTGTTCTTCAAGCCCTCGGCCTCCTCACTGGCTTGGGGATAATGTTAATAATTGCTTTATACGAGCATGATCTACAACACATATTTAGCGAGTAAAAAATATATTAATTGATTAATCGATAATTCGCGTAATATTAATTTGTCTGAATGATGAAGTAGAAATGGGGAAAATACAAATTGAAGAAGTCTCCAACTTATCCGAGTCTCAAATGATTGCGATAAAACAGTTGCTATATTTATATTATATACACACAATTAGCATTTTTGATTCACTTATTGAATTGAATTTCTCTATACATGTACATTTATGTATACTAATGAAAGGTAAACATTTTTTTTTTTGTTTTTTTAAATTTGTTCTTTGTAGTAATTTAGTTGAGTTGGCGCCAATTCCATACTGCACAAATTATTTTCTGCGGTGGTTGTATGAGACAATGCCAAGTAAACAACATAATAGGAAATTATTGTAGAAGACGATAAAAAGATATATGATACAAATAGGATATATTTCATTTCAATTTTGTACAGTAATATATTTTTTTTTCTTTTTCTTTTTCTTTCGGAGATTGATTGGACGCACGGCAGTGTATCGAGTTCCAAAATTGCAATGGAATAGTATGTAAATTTGCGTTATTGTAATGATAATGAGAGAATTCAATAGTGTATTTTTATGCGATTTTTCACTGGAAAATTTTGGGTTTTTGCGCTTCACTTCTACATTTTTTCTTTTCTTTTTCAGTAGTCTTCTTACTTCTTTTTTTCTTTTCTTTTTATTTTTATTTAGTGTGTGTGTGTGTGTGAATAATGATCTCGATGTTCGATATTGGTATATTCACCGATTAAATATAATGGCTATCAGTGTAAATGCGAGAGTCTTTCTCGACGATGAGAGTAAACAAAAATCCACAACTATTGTAAAAACTATTTTAATCAATTGTTTGTTTTCTTTTTTTTTTTTTTTTCATTATTCATTTATTTATTTTCTCACATCCACTCGTTTGACAGATCAATCAATCAACCATTTATTCATTTTTTTTTTTTCATCTCGACAACGAAGGTAAATCCGGTAGAAATGCATTCCAAAATAAATATACAGAGAATTAAAAACTATATATATACATAAAAATTCTATCTGTCATATAAAAATGAATGAAAAACAATTATTTCAATTTCTACTTCATTTTGTAATTAAATCGTTATTGTTTTTATTGTTTTATGGTGGAAATGAGTTTGGTGCTTATAAAACATAAAATAACGATAGACATTAATAATTATCGAGCAATCTACAATCACCGAAATATCATTGAAATTATTGTCCATTATTGTCATTGATGTTTTCAGTATTTTGAAAAATAATAATTTTTTTTTTTCTGTGATTGTTTTATAAACGTATAAGTATATACAAATAACTTTGTATTCGGCGAAACACAATTAAAACTTACTGTGTGCCAGCATCGTGTGTGTAGCGCTGCTACTTAATTATTTATTTCTATTACACTTGAACGAAAAAAAAAAAACAAATAATGAGAGGAAAGAAACAACACCACGATCTATTTATTGGATGTGTAATGTATGTGTATGCGTGTGTGCATGTGACATTATATTTAATATTGAACAAAGCTGTCAATTATTTTTAATCAACTGCGAATTAATTATATAACAATATATATATATATAGAAATAATAATTGAAATGGAAGGAATAAGTGCAGGGAGTCGATAAACAATTAACTATTCTCACAAATAAAATTTACAAATGTGAAAAAAAAAAAACAATTCATAAATGAATAAGTAAATAAAAACAATTGGAAAAATGCCGGGAAATTGAAAGAAACGACAATTAATTTTATTGATCAATTTAATTAATTTAAATTATATTTCAATTTATTTATTTACATTTGAGAAAAAAAAAACAAAAAATACATGATGCATAACACAGAATATTTTTGTATTTAATTTCATGATAATTCGACAATTATTATTATATTAAAGGTCCCAATCGAACTGACATTATTCAAATGATTTATATTTTTATTCATTACATTAATTAATTAATTGGGAATAAGGTGAAACAAATGAGTTTGTTAAACAGACGGCATGTCGTCTTTATCACTCTGTGCTGTTAAACTGAATGCTGTATCTGTGCTCGTTTCGCTTGTTTGGCTGTCATTGAATATTGGCTTTTTAATAACTGCATCATTCATTTCGCGCATTAAACCCGCCATATCGTCATCTGGATCAATTTCATGGGACTCACCAACAACATCAATCTCCATTGATTGAATATCCGTTGTTGTATTGTTTTCACCATTTTGTAACTCTTTCATTTTTTCCTTTTCAAATTTCATTGGCTCTAATTTACATGGAGCTGGAAGATCCATATGAAAAACACAATTTGAATCGAATATAACGGGAACGGGCTCGTGACATTCAATATCAGCTCGCATTGCGCCACATGCTTTAAATAAAACTTGATGTTGATCCTAAAAATTTAAAATTATTTATGAATGAAACAATAATAGCATTTCATTGTATATTTATGTTCCTAAATATCGTAAGAAAAATTAATATGATTTATATTATCGAATATCGAGTTTTGATCATTAATTAACGAACAAAAGTGAGGATATTTCAATTGTGCATCTTTCCGTTAAAACTTTATAACAGATAAAAATCAGACAGAAAATAAATTTACACATTTTATAGAAAGTAATGACAATTCAATTGCGGGTTTTACTACATTTTTTCATGATTTTCAATTCATTTTAATTATCCCAATCGTGAAATACGAAATTATAATTCTGAATCAATTAAAGTAATTAAAGGTTTTAAAGTAATCGCTTGAATATAAATATTCCAATGTTTATATCTGACAGTTTATTACCTTCAATATATGTTTTCGACAGTGTTTAGCTGATGGCAATGTTCTCTCGCCACATTTAACTCCGCCTTCAGTAAAAATACATTTAGGTACGCTCGGTGGTTTTTGCGAGACGCCTTCAGTTATTTTCGATCGTCTTTCCAATGATTTCCGATATAAAATAGCCTCGATACCACTTCGACGATGATAACGATTTAGTGCCTTCAATTTTTCATATATTTTCTTTTCTCTTGCTGTTTCTTTTGGCTGGTCGTGAATGCTACCTATTCATAAATTCATAATACAAAATTAATTTCCTAAAAAATTGAATTTTACTATACAATCAAATAATCATGAAAATGAACAAAAAGTTTATTATTACACAGTGTTTCCCTTTCTTTTTTCAATGCATGTAAATATTTCCTTCTTTTCTCTCTCATTGTGTACTGCAATCGTTTGAATTGTTCGATATATAACGATTGAAGTCTGATTAATTTCTCCCTTGCAATGTATATAACTTCCTCGGCGGTGAAAATACCCGCGTGCCTTAAAAAATTAATACTATTCAATGGCATAATAAATATAGTTCTCAATCTGCATGAAAGCGACTACTCAAACAATTTTTACATATATATCGTGGGCTCAATGCAAAAACTGACCAAGTCAAAGTTTTGAAGTTTTGAGTTAATACAACCAAATCACTAGTAAAAATAATCTGCTATACTAGAAAAATTCACTGAATCACTATAGCCCCCATTGAACGATGGGAACAATTCTACCTGTGAATGACCATTTAAATTTAAGCACTTTTTACTGCCGGGAAAAATGACCGTGTCAACTTTCTCACCTTTTGTTGTTATAATATTTTATACATTTATACATATACATTTAGTTTAGGAATTGTGTTTGCGTGAAAAGAAACCTGATTTTATTTAAACCTCTGAACATTAAACGTAATTTGTGGAAAAACAAGTTTTTAGACTTGGTCACTTTTCGCAGTAAGCCTACGATATAAATATTAAAAAATAAATATTAATTGCAGTAACAAATGATGGCAAACATTGCGTAGCTAAAGCATACTAGCATACACATTGCCGCGTGCAAAAGAAACGAAAAATAATTATTGCAGCAAATAAATCATGAAAATTAAGAATGAAATTTAATTGAAAGTAACTGGCATTCATGTACGAGTTGTACTATACAAATTTCTCTTGACAAAATCATTTCTACCGTAATTTTTCATGATCAATATAAATATAATTTATTACTTTGAGTCGAGTTATACCAAGTAAAAATAATTTTTCAAAGAGAAATTTATATAAAAAAAAAGATTGATGTGCCCATCTCATGACTTTCAATGAATAAATCATATCATTGAATAAATAAAAGCAGAGAAACGAAAGGGACATTGGCAGTGAAATACTAATGTAAACTCACTTCAATGGATCATCTTGAGGACTATGAAGACTTTCATTATCGCTATCATCAAGAAATGAACCTCTCAATGCATCGCTCGCCATTGTTGGCTCTACATCACTGTCAGAGGAGCTCGCATAATCCAATATATCACAGCCACTAGCATTAACACGAAACGCATCAATTTCAGCTATGGAAAATATGTTCTATTAAAATGTATTTCATAAATTTCGTATATTATTGGATTTGAAAAAAAAAAAAGAAAAGAAAACAGACTTACTGAATGGATCCAATGCTTTAATTGGAGTTTTGTCATTTTCTTTAGTGTGCCTATCAGAATTAGTGGATTTAGTGGTGTAATGATTTAAATTTAGTAGAAGTGTCTCGGGTGTCTCTGGAAGTGTATGTCGAGATGTTGATTTAATTCGAGCCATTTGTGCTTTTCTCGTATGTTCAAAGCAATATGCTGTGTCACGTCTGTCCAATTTTGGCGCTGGATTGTAACATCTTCGTCCATTTGCATTGAAAATAAATGCACATTGCTTGTATGGAGCAGTTGCATCTAATAATATGTGTCGTATACAGAATGAATAACCTTCCAAACATGGTTGTAAACAGTCGTATGAATTGTACGAGCATTTTTGCCACAATTTTAATCGCTTTGATGTGGCTGCTGTTGATGATGAAGGTGATGATGATGATGATGATGATGATGACGATGACGATGATGATGATGATGAGGATGTTGATGACACTGCGGGCATTGTTTTTGGAACTCGAAACATTCCTTTCAACTGAAAATCAAATGTAGATATTGGATAAAATTGTTATTGAGATATAATTATGATGTGATTTTTTATATGAAATATATTTAGATAAAGATTCTCACGTTAAAATTATATGAGATATTAATTTTTTCATTTAAATTATTCAACTATTTATCTCTGTGTACTTATTTGCTACTCTTCGTAAACATATATAAACAGACAATATGGCGGGTGTAGAAGCTCATTTTAAAAGATGTAAATTTGACTCACTACGTGTTCATCTTCACAGTGTTTTTTCAACGTTTTTCTGTCGGCAAAACAGCATTACACATAAGTATTAAGTTTTTTTTTTTTTTTTTCAATTACTTGACGTGAAATAAAATTTCGGCTGTTACATTTTACACTTTATCGACGAAGTTATTCATTATATTTATTGCGCTCACTCCGGAAAATATTCAGTATAATAAAAACGAAAACGTCATTTTCAAATATCACACGTGTGCGAGAAACTAAACAAAATTAAAATTCCTAACATAAAATTAACGGTAAAAACAAAGCGAATATGACAATGAAATAGAAATAATATTGTTTCATCTAACTGAAGTATTTTACTATTGTACATGAGCAAAAATACATAGAAAGAAAAATCACAACGTTTATTCATTTATATTGTGGAACTCTCTCACAAATAATATACAAATAAATAATTAACTTTACAACATTATCGACCGCTGATGAAACACATAAATGGCGCTAGTGTCGTAATTTTTGAATTAAAAAAAAATTACCATTGGCAACTCTAGTTTAATGACGTCATTGCGGCGTCGTTTCAGCTATGTGAAGCTATCTGCCGTGCGTCCGTGACGAGAGAGGGTGAGTGTGTTGTGTGTGAAGTAGGAAAAAGTAGTTTTGTATATATAAATGGCGGCTGACGAAAAATGGTACTTCACAAAAGAACAATTAATAAATACACCCAGTCGAAAATGTGGGATAGACGCGGATAAAGAGTTGAGTTATAGGCAGCAAGCAGCCAATTTTATACAGGACATGGGACAGAAGCTCAATGTGTATCCTTTTTTTCGCAACATTCTTTGCATGCCCTCATCACTCTGTCTTTCTCTCTTTGCCCCTCGCACTTCCGCTCTTGTGTTTTTCCGCCCTCAACAAAACACTTTACACCATTTATTTACATCCATTTTATACACTAAAACATCAATTGTATATTTAATTTCATTAATCGTCGTTCAGAATGTGAAAAAATTCTCACGCAATTCGATAAAGTGTTCATAAACAGCGTTGCAATACGTGTGTGACAATATATATATATATATATTGTCATACACATATAGATGTGTATGTGTGTGTATGTGTTTGTGTGAGAGGTCACGCGTAGCATCCGCATGTCCATATTGAATTTCTCACAATTAAACATTATTTATCGTACAAAAATTATTATCAAATAATTTTTCTCAATTAAAATTCAATATAGCAATAATTTTCATCAATTTTTACGTTATTATTTTCACGTATAAGTTGATGAAATTTCAATGATGGATCGGGTCACGTTGGATGGATGGCATTGTGTTTGGCTTGTTGTGGCTTTGACAGGTGTACCAACTAATAACCAAACTTTCTGCTACGCTAAATTGCTCAACGCATTTTTATATTAAATATATACAAAATAATATTATTATTATTACTATCTAAAATATAACAAATAATAATGACACAATTTAACAATTTAACTTATGAATGTAAGTGGTCATTGCATAATATAACGAATTATTTCAATGTTCAATAATATATTCTCATGTGTGTTACAAAAATATTGTACACAATGATGTATATTTATAGAACTCATGGAAACATTTATTTTACGCCACGAAATTTTCTGAATATTTCACATTCACTTCAATCAACAAAAATAATATCTTCAAGTGCAACTAATATTTCACTGTATCATTTATTCAAATAATTTTTATAAATAATCTTTTGTAATTGAATATTATTTATCCTTAATTGATATTGAATGGATTAAACAGAACGCAATTATGTATAAACACAGCGATAGTATACATGCACAGATTCTATGTGTTTCATTCGCTATCGCAATTTCATCGAAATGCAATTGCATCAGCGGCATTATTTCTCGCGGCAAAAGTCGAGGAGCAGCCACGAAAATTGGAGCACGTAATAAAAGTATCACACCTGTGTTTGCACAGAGAGCCAAATTCAGTTGACATTAAATCCGAGGTAAATATTATAAAGTAATTGTCAATTATGAATATATTGGGGAGAAAGGAGGGGCGGGATAAAAAAAAGTAATCATTCATCAATAATCAATCACAACATCGTCATTTGTCTCTGACTTATTAACTAATTATCCCAGCAATATCTTGATCAGGCGCAAGATTTGGTATTCAATGAGAATGTGCTGCTACAAACATTGGGATTTGATGTTGCCATTGATCATCCTCACACACACGTTGTACGATGTTGTCAGTTGGTTAAAGGTAATTTATACTTTTTTTTTTATTTATCAGTAATTATCTCTTTTTTTTTTCTTTCTTTTTTTATATATTTATTTAGGTGGATAATTGAAAATTTTTTACTAAGGTCTATTGTTATTGGAATTTGCAGCGAGCAAGGACTTAGCCCAGACATCGTACTTCATGGCGTCAAACAGGTGGCTAAACACTATTTCCTACTCTTAAACTCTTAGCAGAAATCATCTGCTGTTATATAAACAAAAAAAAATCCAAAAAAATATATATATAACTCAATGTTGGAGAGAATTTTAGTTTTCATTGCGAATTGGACATCGAGACTGTTTAATTTATCATGCGACATTCACCATACGGGCATGAAAATATTATTCCTTTATTTAAAACACCAATTTCATATTTTCGCTGTCTTGATGCATTTAATTTACGACGTTTGAATATATTTTTCACGGTTTTTTCTTTTTATTTTTTTTTTGTTTCAACTGTTTGTTAGAAATTATTGTTTAGTTTGATTTCTTAGCAATTGATGGGCTGGCGAATTTTAATACAATTTCAATTGTGAATCCTGTTGAAATGATATTTCATTTGTTATTAATAATGATGACGAAAAAGGTATGGTGGATGTTGCGTTGATAATAAAAATTGGGCTCGCTGTCTAATTTCAAAGAGAAAAATTAAATGAATGGAAAGAAGAGCGCGAAAGTGAGTGAGTTGAAAAAAAAAAGAAATACCTACCCTGTTTGTATATAAAAAAATATAAAAGAGTAAATTCACGATGAGGATATCCCCTCTAAAGGTAAATTTAATGATTTAATAACAGCCAAAGAAATAAGTGATTTGCTAATTCAATGCCATGTTTTATTCCCACTTATTTTTTTTATATTCATATTTCCACTTAGTATTTACAATTTCTCTTTTAATATTCATTTATTTATTTATTAGTTTATTTCTTTATTTATTTATTTTTGTAGACACTGCGTGCTGTGATATCTTCCCTATAATTCACGAACCCAATTCAATTTCATCTAATAATATTTATCTTATGTTACTCCTGTATACGTAGAAAATTGTTTCTAAATTATACAGAACTCATGAATTTAATTCCAATTTTTTTTTTATTATTTTTTTGTTCGATATTTAGCTTACACTTGACGACGATGTGTCTCCAGTACAAACCGACAGTCGTCGCGTGCTTTTGTATACATCTTGCTTGTAAATGGTCGAATTGGGAGGTAAAAATCACAATTTTCTTATCACAAACTTAACCTAAAAATACGTATTATACACAACTAAATTGGAAACAAAAAATTGTTTTTCAATACACAGATTCCCCAAAGCAATGAGGGTAAATATTGGTTTTGGTACGTGGATCGAACTGTGACCGCCGATTTACTCCAACAATTAACCGCTGAATTCCTCCATATCTTTGACAAATGCCCGTCCCGATTGAAAAAAAAAATAATGAGCATATCAGAAAAACAAAGTCCAAGTATGCATCATCCAAGTTTGCCCAATTCATTATTCGATGCTGAACCAAGAAGAATAAATTCGCCAGCGAACGATGGCGGCCCAACATTTCAATCGTTACGACCATTCCCCATTGAAGAAGATAGGAGAAGACCATCAACATCAACACAAGGTAGTCGACCTCCAGTGGATTATCGTGAGCATCGTGAAAAAAAAGAGCGCGAACGGTTGGAACGTGACAGATTGGCTGGCGTCAGTAGTGCCACATCATCATCATCATCATCAACATCGTCATCAGCAACATCACAAGCACCATTGCAAGAGACTAAACCACACTCTCATCACCACAAACCGTCCTCGACATCCACATCATCGGCGACAGCAGTCGCGACACCAGCAGGAGCATTAGTCACATCATCAATAAGTAAACACCCACCGATACCCAATCAAAAGACAAATCTTCATCATAATCATCATCATCGCCCGGATTTAAAGCTACAACAACCGTCACAGAGGCATTCAGGCAGTTCACAATCGCGAGATCCATCCAGAGACATGTCCAGACAACGAATTCCACGTGATTATACGCAAAGTCAAGTGCCCGCGACTGTACAACCATATCCACATGCTCATCAAACAGTTCATCAATCAAATTCATCGGTGAATGACGGGGCGTCAACATCAGATATGACTGCGGCCAATCTCACATCCGATACCATTCAAATGCATCAAAATCCCGCGGACAAACTCACCAACAACAATCACACCACTCATCGACCAATGCAGCATGACAAACGTGCGTATGATCCACGGCATAAAATAATGGAGCATCGAAAGGAGGATCAAAAAAATTATGTAAAGTAT
Source organism: Galerucella tenella (assembly GCA_910591685.1). Lineage (NCBI taxonomy): Eukaryota > Metazoa > Arthropoda > Insecta > Coleoptera > Chrysomelidae > Galerucella > Galerucella tenella. The sequence continues at coordinate 4,206 of CAJUYH010001534.1, read as the reverse complement.
CCTGGCGGTGATCAAGCGCGGGCGGATCGTCAACGAAAGCCGGATTCATTGGAACAACGAAGTGAGGAAGTTCGAAAGCTAATTGACAAGCCACTGCCATTGCCAAAGCCACGTGCTGAAGTGCAAAAAGAGGAGTACATTGCGAGTATGTTGAAACAATCGCATCATCCAAAGTATGGACAGGATAAAATACTTACGGCTCATAATTCCACGCGTAATATTGCGCCGCATGATTTTTCAAAGGCATCAACGTCGAAACCAGCTATTAGCAGTAGTCAGCATTCTCATGGTGTTGCGCCATTATTGAAAGATATTAAAAATGGTAATTCAAATAGCGCAACGACACATTCAAGTAATAATAATGTGGACGATCCCAAAGCAGAGAAACGTCCTCGGGCGGAAGACCAAATTACCACTCAAATACCACCAGTCAAGCACAAGAGTTTGTTTAGCCCGGAAAAAATTTCGAGTAATCGCGAACAACATTCGCAACGCACGTCAAAATCAACCAGACAAAAAACACCACCGGTATCAGTGAAAACTATAAAGCCAGAACGTGTACCAGAAATAACGCAAACACAACCGCCACAAAGTTCAGATACAATATCACCTTTTGCCAGTCCGCCACCAGCGTCTACGTCTGCACAATCACTTTTAATTACAAATTATCCAGTGGCAAGTAACAAGCGAACTAAAACACCGAATATTGTCGATGTTGAGCAATCAGTAAAGGCAAAAATTGAAGATCAATCAGGCTTTGAAGCTATGAAAATGCTTGGACGCATTCCTGAGCTTATTCAACCGATTCGTGATACGCCGGGTTCAACGAATGGCCGAACAAGTTCAGTAGCAAATGATTTAAAGCCACCGGAACTTATTAAACCATTTGAACCTGAAGTTGATACCCGACACGCATTTACCAATGGATTGGACGGGATAAATATTAAAAATGAATCGCGCGATTCAATTCAAAGAAAGGACGAGAGTAGTGTGAGTGTTATAGATCGATTGGAAAATCCTTTACATGTAAAAAATGAGTATTTGAGTCCATTGAAGTCGGCGCAAAGTATAAGTGCACTGCTTCAAGAGCCTCTAGCTCCAATGCCTTCATTACTCCAAACGATGGTATCTGAACCGGTGCATAATTCGCAGAGTGGGGACTCCGGAATTTTTACATCGAGTCAGCCACCAAGTCAAGATCATTTGAGCCAAGTACAAACACCGTTAAATATGTCACAAATACAGGACCCAACACCAATTATGGATGAACAGTTTGCGCTATCAACTGTTGATATAAGTGCATTGTCAACGCCTGTTCAAATTGTTCCCGAAGTGCCAATAGTTGCCGTTACAAATAATCCGCCAATTGAGGCTAGAAAGACTGAGCATCATAAAAGCGAAAAGAAAAAGAAAAAAGAGAAGCACAAGCACAAGGATAAGGATAAGAGTAAAGAAAAGCACAAGCATAAACATAAAGAAAAGGATAAGGAGAAGCATCGTGATAAAGAACGTGATAAAGATAAGGACAAAGAGCGTAATAAAGAAAAGGATAGAGAGCGAGATAGGGACAATAAAAATGATGAAAATTCAGCGGCCCCAATTAAAATAACAATTCCAAAGGACAAACTAAATCTAAGCTCAGACTCAAATATAATTCAAGATAAAAAGAGTCCGCCAAATACTGGATTAAAAATAAAGATTCCCAAGGAACGACTGAAAGGCGGTGATTCTTCAATTGTACCACCAATTGTACGTGATATTCAGGCGCCATTGAAAATAAAAATTCGTACATCTGGTGGTGGAATTGCGGAATATTCGGAGAGTCGTAAACGCGACAGGGATTTTACGGACAGTATGGCACCTCCACCAAACAAAAAGTCACAGCTTACTGGTGGCAATCAAATATTTGTTGGCCAACAATCACAACAACACCAACAGCAACAACAACAACAACAACAGCAGCAGCAGCAGCAGCCGCCACAACAGCAACAGCTACAAAGTCAACCGCATCAACGATCGAGCGAGAGGCAAAATGGACGTCATTATAGCTCAGGCAGTAATAACAAGGTACGTGGTGGAGCTGGAGGAGGTGGCCGAGGGATTCCTGCTAGAAAATTTAATTCCCGTGTCCCACCCGCCAATATATTCAATTCAAATTTACGCGATAATTATTATTCACAAAATATTGTCGATCAGGCGGTTTATGCGAGGAACTCACGATTACCTAATGTTAATTCACGGTCAATTAATGTTGGTGATGTTGGTTTTAATCATTCAACGGTCGCTGCTGCTGTTGCTACTGTGCCACAAGACTCATCGTTTTTTTTTGCAAATTATCCGCCGCCAAATATTTTCAATCCCGGTGGATATTTTTGCGATCCCGCGATGTATTATCAGCAGTATCAACAGCAATTTATGTATCCACCGCAATCAAATGTTTTGCTCACTGTTGATGGCGGTGCTATTGATACATCAGTTCCGCCACCAAGTATCTCAATGCCATTGAATTTACCGCAAAATACCGCACAAACATTTAGTACAGGTTTAGATATGGCTTCCTCGTGTCAATCATTGCCGCCATTACCTAGTGGACCGCCACCACAATCTTCACCGCCACCACCACCTCCGCCCGAATAATTATTTTTGTTTATTAATTCGACCCATTCAATTTAAATTCAAGTGATTTTTTTTTCATCTATATCCGACTTTTGTCTTCATCCTTTCATTATACTTGTTTATTTTCTATTTTCTATTTAATCTTTTCATCGAGTTATAAATACATCTATTATATATATATATATATATATACACACATCTAATTAATTATGTTTATTCAAATGAATTGTGTTTTTATGGACAATATTGAGCATTTAACTGAGATGCGGTCATCCAAAATTAAATATCCAATCTTTTAAAAGAGAAACAAAGAAAAAAACGCAAAAAAATATACATTTTTAGGTTATAGCCCTTTTTGTTTCTCATCTATTTTTGATCGCTTCTTTTATGTATCCTGTTATGAATTGCGAGTCGTCCTTGCCCTCATTTATGAATGGTAGATGAAATGAAAATGATGAAAATCAGTAGTTAAACAAACGCATGATATGATAAATGCCGACAGATAAATTTCATGAATTGAATTTTTGTTTGGTAATTTTCATTTTTTTTTTTTACTTCACACTCTTCTGATTATTTTCGCAACACCTTGTTCATCTAAAAAATCATTTTTGTTCTCACTGTCTTCAGTAGCCAGTTATAAATCTATCACTTTCAGGGAACACTTGGTATTTTTACAATTATAATTATTAATTGGTAAAGCGTAGGAAGAAAAAAAAAAGACACACTCTATCAATGAACAAATGAAACGCATTAATTGAATGATAATATTTGTTTTCTCTCTGTTTCTTCAATTTTTATTTTGTTACTACATACATATAAATATTATACAAAGAAAAATAAATATGAAGGACAATATTGCATTGAAAATAAAATAATGAATCTAGCATGTGTTGAACCTTTGCTGGCAAAGGATAGTAATGAATGAAAGAGTTGATGAACAAAAACGACGAGCATCGGATTAAATACATTGACAAAATGAAAAGAGAACGTAAAAAAAAAAAAATAATGAGAATTTGACACAGGACATTAACTAAAAATATTACAGAAGCGCATATATATTTGAATATAAAAATAGTTGCGTAGTTAAAAAAAAACACGCCTTTGTACATAATTATGTTATTAGTGTTTATATATATGTCTTTCTTCAATGTTGTTTCATCTTAAATATTTTTAATACTCATTAATTGATTTTTCGTGTTAAGAGAATAGAAATATTTACGATTCATGTATATTCATATATGAGGAGAGATAATGACGCAATTTATTTTTCTTTAATGTATTAGATATTTAGCAAAAGCCACTAATTATTGTTACAACAATATTAGAGTTAATGAACTGTACAGAGATGAAATTTGTCTACATTTTAATTTTCTTGCCATCTCCGTCCGTAATATTTTCAATATCTTTTCTTGTTTATTGTCTCACTGTTTTATTAACTGCAAAATCACGAGGGATACAATGTTTTTTCCATGCATTTTTTTCCAACGACAAAAATAGTATATCAATTATCGATCTTCTCTTGTCAATGCAATCGTATGCTATAAAAACTTGTCGAAAATATAGTGGTCGCAGTCGACTTTTTTTTTTTTT
>CAJUYH010001533.1:34918-48173 GCA_910591685.1 Galerucella tenella | reverse complement strand
GTTTGAAATATTTAGCAGAATATTCATTATTATAGATAATGGTACGGTACCCTTCATGAGGGAGTCCGACCGGCAACATCTACTTATAACAGCATCGTATATTCAAAAAAGGAAACCGTAGCATTTTACAAATTGGACATTCAAGAACTGTACATTTACCACAAAATTAGAGGAAACAAAATTGAATTGTTAAATTTTTAATTTGAAGTTATATTACAGTTTATAGAAATTTTTCTTTTCTAGATTTTTCCTTAAGTGGGTCGTAGGAAAAATATGCTGTTCGACTCGTGTGGATTGTCCATATCACACTTGAACGATTGAGCACTCCGCCTTCGTGCGGTATGGCCATCATATCCACACTAGTTGCACAAACTACTATTTCTTCCAAAATATGCCCTTTTACATTTAAAAACAACCTGCCAAATGTCAAATCAATTTATCCATTCATTTTGAAGTTATCGAATTAAAGCATTCGAGTTTTCAACATTTCAACACCCTGTATTTCGAAAAGTAAATGTGCAAAACAAATTATGGAAATAATAGTAAAAATTTATCCGAACAAATTCAAGTAGATCACCAGCACTGCGAATACCAGCTTTGCATAGAATTTTAATATAGCATCGGTGGTTCAGTGGTAGAATGCTCGCATTCCACGCGGGCGGACACGGGTTCAAATCCGGGCAGGAGCATATTATTATTATAAATCGCTGGGTCGTAGAAAAAATATACTGCTCGACTCGTGTGGATTGTCCATATAGCACTTGAACGATTGAGCACTCCGCCTACGGCGTCGTGCTCAAACTTCGTCCTCGTGCGATATGGCCATCATATCCACACTAGTTGCACAAACTACAATTTCTTCCAAAATATGCCCTTTTACATTTAAAAACAACCTGCCAAATGTCAAATCAATTTATCCATCCATTTTAAAGTTATCGAATTAAAACATTCAAGTTTTCAAAATTTCAACCCCTGTATTTCGAAAAGTAAATGTGCTGGACCCCTTAATCCTCATGTCATTATGACAACCGATGCTGTAAATAAAAAAAAAGATCAATCGCGCAAATAATTATGGAAATAATAGTAAAAATTTATCCGAACAAATTCAAGTAGATCACCAGCACTGCGAATACCAGCTTTGCATAGAATTTCAATATAGCATCGGTGGTTCAGTGGTAGAATGCTCGCATTGCACGCGGGCGGCTCGGGTTCGAATCCGGGCAGGAGCATATTATTATTATAAATCGCTGCTTCGTAAACGAGAGAGACTAAGGAGGCACAAGCACGCAAGCAAGGCACATAACGAAGCAATGTAACATAACGTAGCGTAACGTAACGCGCAACGGTCAGATATTTTGCGTCGCGACCCCTGGTCGCTCAAACATAACCTGGCGTAAAGAACTAAAGTTCCAAAAACTACCAAAGTTAACCTTCGGATCCCCAGAGGCATAATTTTGGAACTTTAGTTCTTTACGCCAGGTTATGTTTGAGCGACCAGGGGTCGCGACGCAAAAGATCTGACCATTGCGCGTTACGTTACGCTACGTTATGCTCCTGCCGGGATTCGAACCCGGGCCGCCCGCGTGCAATGCGAGCATTCTACCACTGAACCACCGATGCTATATTGAAATTCTATGCAAAGCTGGTATTCGCAGTGCTAGTGATCTAATTGAATTTGTTCGGATAAATTTTTACTATTATTTCCATAATTTTTTTTGCGCGATTAAGAGGTCTAGCACATTTACGAAATACAGGGTGTTGAAATTTTGAAAACTTGAATGTTTTAATTCGATAAGTTTAAAATGGATGATTGGATGGATAAATTGATTTGACATTTGGCAGGTTGTTTTTAAATGTAAAAGGGCATATTTTGAAAGAAATTGTAGTTTGTGCAACTAGTGTGGATATGATGGCCATATCGCACGAGAACGAAGTTTGAGCACGACGCCGTAGGCGAAGTGCTCAATCGTTCAAGTGCGATATGGACAATCCACACGAGTCGAGCAGCAAATTTTTCTCTACGACCCACAAGAAAAAATCTAGAAAATAAAAATTTCTATAAACTGTAATATAACTTCAAATTAAACACTTTACAATTCAATTTTATGTTTCCACTAATTTTGTGGTAAACGTACAGTTCTTGAATGTCCAATTTGTATAATGCTACGGTTTCATTTTTTAAATATACGATGCTGTTATAAGTAGATGTTGCCAGTCGGACTCCCTCATGAAGGGTACCGTACCATTATCTATAATAATGAATATTCTGCTAAATATTTCAAACGTCTACCTGTTGTTGTTATTATTATCAAGCAGAATAATTATTTAAAAAAATAAAAGTAACAATTAAAAAAAAAACTTTTTCACGGTAATCGAACCCGGGTCTACGGCGTGAGAGTCTAGATTGCTTACTACTCGACCACTGAGAAATATGAAAATTGTTAATCTTTACGTCAGATGTACCTATTACATAATTTTATAAAATCTGAGGTCCCCTTAAATACCCATTTTATTCTGTTTTAAGTATTTGTTGGTAATTTGTACGGATTATTTCTTTTTAATTTATCTTTGTAAATGAATATTCTTGATCCGGTGCGCTTCTATGAGAAACTTTTTTTGACAAGTTATTTTGACGTTTCTTTTAAATTGAAAAAAGATGAATGACGGATACTAAACTCGAATGCTGATTGGTGGATTTCATATACGTTCTATAAAAAGGATGTACCTATATGAAATCATATGCAACTAGTGTGGATATGGACAATCCACACGAGTTGAACATTATATTTTTTCTACGATCCATTCAAGAAAAAATCTAGAAAATAAACATTTGAATATACTGTAAAATAAATATAACTTGAAATTAAAAATGTTCAACAATTTTATCCATAATCGTACCAATTCAATTTTATGTCTTCACTAATTTTTGTGTGGTAAACGTACAGTTCTTGAATCTCCAATTTGTATAATGCTACGGTTTCCCTTTTTAAATATACGATGCTGATATAAGTAGATGTTGCCAGTCGGACTCCCTCATGAAGTGTACCGTACCATTATCTATAATAATGAATATTCTGCTAAATATTTCAAACGTCTACCTGTTGTCGTTATTAATATCAAGCAGAATAATTATTTGAAAATAAAATTAATAAAAAAAAACTTCACGGGGAATCGAACCCGGGTCTACCGCGTGAGAGTCTGGCTTGCTTACTACTCCACCACCGAGGAGTATGCAAATTGTTTATCTATAACGTCAGATGTACCTATTACATAATTTTTGCTTAAAAGGAACTAAAGTTCCTTCCGTGTGTCCCGTGACACGTTCCACCTTTTTTATTTCAAGAAACTGGCAACGCTACGTTCAGCTATGTGTTAGTCTGTGTTGACTGCGGGTAGTTTCAGTTCGTACAGAGATTTCGCAATGTGTAATTCGCTTGTGGAGCTAATGCCCAGTTTTATAAAGTAGAGATCTCGAGTTACCTCGAGGGTTAACTCTTGGGGTAAAATACAAAGATCACTGGCGTATTACTGTAAAAATATATAAAAGAAGAAAAAGTCGGGCCATAAAACAGTGCTTTCTTCTATGAATCAGGTACAGGGTTATTCATCATAAATTACCCACACCCTATCATGATTATTATTACTTCTACAAAAAAAAGTTTCACATAAAAGTTGTTCGGTTACAGCTGAATTTTCTTAATATTCTATCAAAAGTTCAGTGGCGTGCGTATTTAACGGGATACAAAAATTTATAGTTCTTTTTTAAATGGGTCACCCCCTATATTTTCACATTTTTGGAATGGACTCTTTTTTCTGATTTCAAAAATATATAATATGTTACCCCTACCTTGTACCGTTTTTGAGTTATGAAATGTTGAAAATTTGAGTTTAAGTAATTACTGTAAATATGAAAAAGATAATTCATTAAAGTAAGCTATGGAAATGACAACTATAATTACTTTATATGAAAAATGTCAATTATCAAACATATTAGCTGTCATTTTATAGCTCACTTTAAAAAATTACCTTTTTCATATTAACAGTAATTACTAAAACTCAGATTTTCAACATTCCATAACTCAAAAACGGTACAATGTAGGGGTAACATATTATATATTTTTGAAATCAGAAAAAAAAGTCCATTCCAAAAATGTGAAAATATACAGGGTGTCCCATTTAAAAACGAACTATTATTTTTTGTATCCCCTTAAATACGCACGCTACTGAACTTTTGATAGAATGTTGAGAAAATTCAGCTGTAACCAAACAACTTTTATGCGAGACTAATTTTTCTAGAAGTGATAATAACGATGATAGGGGGTGGGTAATTTATAATGAATAACCCTGTACAACAGGACCTATAAGCTCACATTTTTTGTTATATAGTGACGTGGAAAATTGAAATTACTAAATTTAAAAATGGATTTTGCCAGTATCAATAGAAGGACTTTGAACTTCTCAAAAGAAGTTGTTGTACTAACTGCATTTCTATTTCTAAATACCCTAGGTTCTGGGGGTCCTCAACCATTTGAATAATGTCTTCCTCATCATATGTTAGGAAGTCATCAAAAATTTAAAATAAATCTCTTACTTCATCCATGTCCACATTGAAAATATATATCGAGTATGATATTATTTATATATATCATATCTATGTTTTTAACATAACCTTCCATTTCTTCAAATTTTAGCATTTTGCGCATGACAACCGCTAACTGGAGAGTTAACCCGAGCCAAATGGTGGGGCAGGGTTAATTCTAACCCCGCTTTATAAAACGTTGCATCACCCACCGGTCACAGGGTTAACTCTCGGGGCCGGGGTAACCCGAGCTTATAAAACCGGGCATAAAAAAGATAAGTGGGGTATGTTATCTAGGAGTGGGGTACCGTAGGAACCCCGCACGGGATTTAAAGTAACAAAATATTTATGCATAACGCTTTTGTTTCATCACCGAACATGAGATGTTTTGAGAGGAAAAGACCATTATCACAGCGTGAAGTAGAGGAGATAGGAAATACCAATTATTTAGATTCTGAAATGGACTATGACACTGACAATGATTCCGATAATGAACACGATGCTTTTCGAAATGAAAATATTCCAAAAACTGAAGATAATCTTGAAATTTAGAGCAAGGAAAGTTTGGATGAAGAAATTTCGAACCAAGAAGATCATAATATATACAGTCTGTTGGTCTTAAATATATTTCCCAATCTGGTATGGAATGGCAGAGTCAACCGTTTGCTGGAAGGAAACTTCAAGGAAATTTTGTAAATACACAGCCGAGCCTTACAGATTACAACAAATCGTCGAATACAATTATAGAAATGTTTAACTTATTCCTAACTACAGAAATAATAGTACCTATATTAAGTATCAAGAACAGTAAGGGTTGTTTACCGGTCGACAGCAATATTTGGAGGCTGAGCGTAGCGAAGCCTCCAATTTTGCTGGAGACCGGTATTACCCTTAACGTTCGAAATGCTTATACCATTTTTTGCGCGATCGTATTCAAATATTCGAATCTCGAATAAAATAATTTAAATTTCTTCGAAATGAATAAAATGTCAAAAGTGACATTTATACTTCTCGATCAGTTTAAAATATAATTTGCATTTTGGTGGAATTATTTTCATGCTATTTATTACTTTTTATATTGTTCTGTTCGATTCTGTTCATTAAAAAAATATAAATCTTCTTATTTTTTTTGTTCCTTTTGTGTAATGAATGAAGTAATATATTATTTAGGACCACATGTATGTAGAGCTAGGACTTACTTACTAGGATTTACTTATCGACGTCTGAACGGTAAGTAAATCACTTACCGACGTGTTAAACTTAGAAACCAGTAAACACAACCTACCGACTTGACAACCGATGCTGTAAATAAACAAAAAAGATCGATCGCGCAAAAAAGATATTGTATGCAATTGTACCAACCAAGGAGCGTCCAAAAAAACAAACAAAAGCAAAATGGTCTGTACTGGAAGTAGACAAATTGGACTGTTTCTTGGGAATGCTTATAAACGCAGGTGCGTTGAGGTTGTGAGAAATAAACGTTATCTAAAATGCTGCATGATGTTTTCTTCAATAAAATTTTTGTATATGTGCTCAAACATGTACAATGACTTGGGGTCCCCGAGGTACCCCTCACGGGTATTTGCGTTGATAACGAATGCACGGGAATCTAAGGGTTAAAACCTAAACGTTTCAAGACTCCAAAAATGATTGATCAAAAATCATTCTAAAAACGTTTTCCTAGATAGCTTTATTGAATATTGTCCATGACAATATTCATATGACGAAATCCTCCAATCATTGCTAAAGGTAGAATACATAAATCAAATTTTAAAAAAAACTAATAAAATTACGTAGCGTCAAGTATTTTATCAGTCAATTAGGTTGCACAACTTGGCAAATACGTATTCATGGTGATTAAAGAACAAGCTCGAAGCTCAAGTTTATTTATTACAAATAAATATATTCTAGTGATAACGGCTCGGTAATTGTCGGTAATTGCTGGTGGGTTAATAAATTAACATAATAATATATCTAACAAAAGAATACAGGGTGTCCTAGAAGTTAATGTCCAATTTACACTGCGAATACCTCCAAATTTAAAAGATACACGAAGTTGCGGTTTTTTAAAAAAAATAACTTTTTCACTTTTCCAGGACACACTGGAATAGAAGAAAATGAAATAGCAGATGAGCTAGCAAATAAGGGGGATGCGATACACTTATTAATAATAGTGGAAGAAATAGGTGGAGCCAAGAAGAAGTGAAGATATAACCAGACGACTAGGCTTTTCTGGCAATGCAGTAGAGTATCGGGAAAAACCTGGGGACTACGACCTGAGGTGGTTCACTGGCTTAACACAGCTGTGATAAGACCAACGATCACCTATGGAACAATAGTCTGGTGGAGGAGGACAGAAGTATCCTCAGCAGTGAATATATCAACTGCAATCCAAAGACAATTTTTTTTTCGCCTGTAACTCGTATGTTTCAAATGTGTTTGTTTATATGGTTTTGAATGAAACTAACTGTTTCTAAATGACTCCACAATATATTTGTAAAAATATATTGTGGAGTCATTTAGAAACAGTTAGTTTCATTTAAAACCATATGATGAGTAGATTCCACGAAGTGAGGGTTTATACAGTTAACTCAGTGTTTGTTTATATTTAAAAGTCGGGTATAATAGTCTCAGACCTATTTAATAGGAATGAAAGTATGAATAAAAATTGAAAAACGTGTCACGGGACACACTGTAAGAACTTTAGTTCCTTTTAAGCAATAATAAAATTTTTTGAATCAATAAATAAATACACATATATTAATATAAGAATTTATTTTACTCTGGATGAAACTTCATTTAACAATCCATATATAATTGATTATTTCTAATCGATCAACAATCGATTATTATCAATTATCGATTGATAATCGATGATTTTTGATCGAATACGATCGATTAAATAATTGATTATCAACAATAGATTGAATAGTCGATTATCAACAATCGACTAATAATCGATTATCAGCAATCGATTAATAATCGATTATCATCAATAACTCATAAACAATCGATTAATAACCGATTGTATATAATCGATGAATATTCGAATATTTCCAATCGGTTAAAAGTCGATTGTTTCCAATCGATCAACAATCGATTATTATCAATTGATTAATAAACGATTATTTTTGATCGATCAACGATCGATCATTATTAATCAATCTATAATCGATTATTATTGATCGATTAACAATCGATTATCATTAAGTTGTAGTTGTAGAGTAGTAGATGAATTATTTCGTTACAAAATTATGTCCTTGGTTTTTTTCATCAATCTATCGATTAATATAAAATCATTCCAGCATTTTTTTCAGTTTAAAACGGACGTGCGTAACTGTAAGGTATATCTCCTAATCGATTATCAACAATCGATTATTATACTATTATATTATCAACCTTTGTGTGAAATTTAAACCCGAGACATCGATATATGGCAGCATTACAGTTTTCTCTAGCACATGAATCGCTGCTTCGTAAACACATACCGCAAGCACATAACGCAGTAACGTAACGGTCAGATCTTTTGCGCCGCGAACCCTGGTCACTCAACCTAACGTAAAGAACTAAAGTTCTAATAAATGTTTAAAAAAGATCAATCTTGCAAGAAATTATGGAAATAATAGTAAAACATTTATCCGAATAAATTCAAGTATATCACCAGCACTGCGAATACCAGCTTTGCATAGAATTTTAATGTAGCATCGGTGGTTCAGTGGTAGAATGCTCGCCTGCCACGCGGGCGGCCCGGAAGAGAGAGAGGCTCAAGGCACATAACGCAGCAACGTAACATAACGTAACGTTACAGTCAGATCTTTTGCGACTTACCCCCTGTCGCTTCGCTCCAACCTAACGTAAAGAACTAAAGTTCTAAAATACATATAACGGTAACCATATTAGACACAGACATCTACAGCCCGTTTATCTACGTGAATGCGCTTTTGCAGATAATCTTGCAATATTTGTAAGAAAACGAACAGGATCTGCAAAGGAACTTGGACATTTGGAACGCGAAGCTGGAAAATAAAAACTTGAAAATAAATGGAGGGAAGACAAAAGACAAAAGTAATGGTGACAGGAAAAGAAGATACCCAAATAAATGTAAATCTTAACGGAAAAACATCTGGAACAAGTAGAAAATTTCAAATACCTAGGAGTAAACATCAATAATAAAGGTAACCATGACATAAAAATAAATAGGAGTAAATAGAAAATATGGTTTTAAATGAAACTAATTGTTTTTAAATGACTCCACAATATATTTGTAAAAATCTGTAAATTGCAAGTAAATTGACAATTGTTTCGATATAAATATCATCATCAGAATGACAGAAGTTACTTTTGACATGATGTATACTTGATATATATTTGGCTAGTCCAAATAGTGCCCTATCTAGTGATTGACTTAATATATATGAATAGAAAAAAGAAGAAGATTTTACAAATAGTAGCTTTGATATTATTAGCCCTATGGGGATATTCTGGATATCTTTGTCCCATTTAAGATCAGTATAACTGTGCAATGATATAGGAAACCAGGAAAACTATATCTGCTGATCTTTACAATTATTACTTAAGAAGACAGTTTAATAATGGAGAACTTCCTAGATTCAGCTGTTCATTGAGGACTTCATATTGTGGGTCTGTTAAGTGTCTTCTAATTTCTAATTCTTCGAGGAAGTCCAGTTCTTGCTTCTTATCACAAACATGTAGTATTTCTGGTTCTGTGTCAGGTGTTACTGAATGTTTAGTGTCAAGTAGGTGTTTTGCATAATGCTTCGAATATGTACCATAGTGTTAAAAACTCGTTCATTGGAAAGAAAGAAATCTCGGTTAAAACGAAAATGACTGTATATAGAACTATATTTCTTCCTAGACTAACTTTTGGATACGAGAGCTGGGTACTGACGAAGAGGATGGAGAGCAAATTACAGAGTATGGAGATGAAATACCTACGGAAGGTCGCAGGTATTACAAGGATAGACAGAATACGGAATTTAATAGTGAGAGAAAACCTCAATGATCTACCAATAATACAGATAATACAAGATCGACAATTAAAATGGTTTGGACACTTACCTAGATTAAGCAACAACATGCCAGTGATATGGGAAGCAAAAAGACATGAAAGCAGAACCAGGGCAGGACTAAGGAAAACATGGGACGATAACATAGAAAAAGTTTTGAAAAGCAAAGGTATAAATTTAACTTTAGCGGAGGCACGAACGAAAGCAAGAAACAAGAATACATGGAGAGCTTTTATACAGTGTGGAAACCACTTATGCAATAAAATTCTTCATGTCATTATTTTAAAAAATTATAAAAATGCCGAGACACGTCAACTTTTGAATTGAGTTGTGCGTTATGTGAATGTACAGGGTGATTCACGCAAGTATGCCATAGTCGGTGTTTTTTTTTTAAAGAAACACCCTGTATATTTGCATATTTTTGGAATCCTCTCAATGAACCGATTCCAACAAACTGAATAATTTATGGTCAATTATGAATTATACAGGTTGATATTTTAAAATTAATAATTTATTACACTTGAAATATTGGTACTTTTTTAAATTAGCTAAATATGGATTTATCAAAAATTTAAACTAATTAATTATTAGACGTATTTGTAAATTAAACAAAACCTGCTACGCCCATGAATTTTATAATAAATACCTAAAAATTGCCTAAAAACGTCAATAATTAGACAAAATCGGTAAATAATGTGGATAGTTTTAAATCGGTAAATAATGTGGATTGTTTTCTATTCTGTCAGTTGTTGATGTGTTGACAGTTTATACTGAAAAAGTAAAATCTTTGTCAAACACTCTTTCCTTGTCGACATATCAATGAAATATTTAAATGAGACTCACCGAATTGACATTTTAATGATGATCGGGTACGGGGATAACTGCAGAAGTCAAGTTGAAGTGGCAAAGGTATCCCGAATTGCCTAATATTTCACTGTGTACTGTGTCTGAAATTCATGCACAATTCAGAGAACTTGGACATGTCAAACCATTGAAAAGAAAACCACACTTCGTTGAAGATGATGTGAAAGTGGATATTTTGTTAAGTGTCGAAGAGAATCCAACTTCAAGTACACGTGAAATTACCCGTGAAAATAATGTTAGTCATACAACTGTTGTAAGATGTCTTCATAAAGAAAAACTTCATCCCTACAAATTAACTTTTGCGCAGGAGTTAACAGAAGACGATCCAGATCGTAAAATGGATTTCTGCGAAAGATTAATGAATAAGCTGAACAGAAATGAGATAGCTCCTGGTACCATTCTTTTTTCTGACGAATCAACATTCACATTGAATGGAGAGGTAAACCGACGGAACTGTAGATATTGGTCAGCAGAGAATCCTAATTGGATGCGTTAGACACATACTCAGTGCCCTCAAAAGGTGAACGTTTGGGCCGGTATCATAGGCGACCATATTATTGGTCCTTTATTTATAGATGGAAATTTGACAGCTGAAAAATATTTAAATATGCTTAGAAATGAAGTTATTCCTGCGTTGGCAAACTTATATCCCACGCAATAGATCCTACCGAATGAAAATGTTTGGTTCCTGCAAGACGGGGCAACACCCTATTATACTTTAATAGTAAGAACTTATTTAGATGAAATCTCCCCCAATAAATGGATTGGACGGAGAGGTACTATTGAGTGGCTAGCTAGATCGCCAGACCTTACGCCGTTAGATTTTTTTCTGTGGGGTTATCTCAAGAACAAAGTATATATGCAACACAACCAACTAGCATTGTAGACCTCAAAGACAGTATAACTACAGAAATACGGAGTATTTCACCTCAAACTTTGAGCAAAGTTAGGGAGAAGTTTTAAAGGAGACTGTGCTATTGCCAACAACAAGGTGGAGAACGTTTTGAGCATTTATTTTAATGTATTAAATACATCAGGTATTTTATGTATGTGTTTAATAACTGTAAAAATAAAAATTTCACCCTGTATAATTCCTAATTGACAATACATTATTTAGTTTGTTGGAATCGGTTCATTAAGAGTATTTCAAAAATATGCAAATATACTGGGTGTTTCATTTAAAAAAACAACACTGACTATGGCATACTTGCGTGAATCACCCTGTACATTTATATTTATGTTTACATAACGCACAACTCAATTCAAAAGTTGACGTGTCTCGGCATTTTTTATAATTTTCTAAAATAATGACATAAAGAATTTTATGCCATAAGTGGTATCCACACTGTATTATAATAATTGGGGCAAATTAGATGAATTTACACCTTCGGGTAAATAGGTTTATATTATATATAAACGGTAACCAATCAATCTATATAAGTAAACAATTCATTACCAAGCAAACAATTTCGGTTGGCATCATACTGGCCCAATACCTGCTTACCAGAAGTACAGACCAATACCTGTATGCTAGAATACTGTATCGGTGCATCATTGGACCAATTCCAAAATATCAGTATCCATATCTGGACATAGTTTTTAGGAGCCGTCCCTTCGCCGGTACCACCTCAGCCTCCTGGGCTTATTGTGGATACTCCTAGTGTTCTGACTACAACCTATCCAGCCAATCCGTTCTCTGTATTAGCTCATACAGGTTCTCTGCTGGTAGGTTGTAGCAGTCTTCTGGAGTCATTTGGGGTCTTCCATACAGTTTCTATCTCCTGCGGTCCAGCGTCTCACAGTTGCATAATATGTGTAGAGCTGTTTCAGTGTCCTTTTTGCATCTTCTACATGTAAGGTCTTCGTTATACAGCCCCATTTTGTACAGGTGCTCCTTTGTGGGAAAGTGTCCCGTAAGAAACCCAGTTATGGTGCGTAGTTTGTTCCTGCTCATTGAGAGCAGTTTGTTCGTTACTTTTCTGATGGTTCATTTATAAATTTCTTCTCATGTGTTTGCCTGGGCGTATTCTTCCAGTGATTATTCTGTTGTTCTTTTACCCACACTTTTTACCATGACCTAGTGGTTGCATTACTCGACTGAGTTAAAAAACGAGTAATTATTCTATTTACACAAAATACTCTCAATCGTCCAAGTAACTATATCAAATATGATGAAAACTAAAGTAACAAACGTTATAATATCCCCTCCATCTACAATTATTAAAAATACATAATATACAAGCATCTTCTGTGGCATAAGCGTCAAGGGCATTGTTCTGATTTTGCTAGAAAATGTAACACTGGAAATAACATATCGCTCGTAAGCATAGTTTGTGTATATATATAGCATACACGCTATTGAAGAAAGACAGCATAAACCTCCTACTTTCTATCTCTCCCTTATATGTTGACGGGCTCGAAGCTGGCTTGTTGCCTCTATGTGTAGTATCTCTATGTTCGTAAGACGTTTGCGAGAAGACAGTATTTTAAATACTATTGGGCCAATGTCGGCTTGATCCTAGGCAAACGATTAACGTATGCCGCACAATGGGTCGATGTTTCTCTGCTGCAACTTGCTGATGCCAGCATTTAACCTACTAATTCTGCATTGGCACATAAGGCGACCAGAGATGCGATGTTTGCTGGATACTTATTATTTTACTTCACACTTGATACAAATTGGAATAATATAGTATATTAAGTATCAAGAACGGTAAGGCTTGTTTACCGGTCGACAGCAATGTTTGGAGGCTGAGCGTAGCGAAGCCTCCAATTTTGCTGGAGA